>CM017563.1:3251991-3479491 GCA_007844125.1 Sinonovacula constricta | reverse complement strand
CTTGATGTCCATACACGTTGTAAGAAAACCTCCACAAAGCAGAGTAATTGTCACCCGAGATAGCTTTCTTTAGCCCCAGCTGCCATGGTAACTAAAAACACGAGATTTGTCATCGCCGTCATGGCGAGAAAGAACACAAAGCAGCCCCTGTCTATCAGCGCCGCCATCTCCGGCCACGACACTTTTTTTTGTTCGTTTGAGCTGTCTTTACTCGTCACGGATTTATCGTCCTCATCCGGATTCACCGGCTTGACCTGAGACGCATGAACATGATACTGGTCGTCCAGGCCGGGCATCTTGGTGCACGTGACCTTTGCGGCCACACGCGCCATCTTGACCACGACTGACCCTCGGAGGATGGTCCCGGTGCGGTGATGAAGGATCAGAATCAGGACGGTCAACAGGACAGCCAGAGTGGCCAAGAGGAGGACCACGCAGAGGTAAATACCTGGAAAACATGGAAAACAGAAAATATTGTAATATACACACACACACATACATACACGCACGCACACACACACACACACACACACACACACACACACACACACACACACCCACGCACACACACACACCACACACACACACACGCACACACTCACTATATATATACACATACATGATCACGTGGTATATATATATATATATATATATATATATATATATATATATATATATTATCTATATACAATCACGTGACTAGATATTTTAGTTAATGTTGATGTGCATACAGAAACAAATACCTGGCGAGGGAAGATGGTTATGTTTAATCAATTTCTGTATAACACCGATTGTCAATGGTTGCTAATTGATACTTTGTCTATATTTGTATACACAAGGGACTGTGATCTTCGCTACTAAATATGTTACTAATAAAGTAAAACCATGAACATGTAAATGTCTATGTATTCATACATTGACCTCTTGTGAAGTTACCTTACTTTCACAACCTTATAAGTGCTTCTCAACATATGTAAATACAATCACAGTTTTATTTTTGTACATTGTATTTATTGCAGTATAAATATGTGCTCTATCAACGTGTATATAAAGAAGAGATCTAAATGTAAAAATGTAAAATTAATTTACAAAAAAATATAAAATTGCCGAATAATAATATAAAACTTGTTACACTGAATATCAATCGTTTTTCCATTTCTTTGAAAATAGTGGTTAATATTTTCAAGAACAAAATTGTAAAAAACGTTTTATGTGTGTTTTTGGCAGTGCAATAAAAATTAAATTGTGTGCAATATTGCTTTATTTAAATAAGTGTCAGGTAACTGATCAAGTATGGTGTGACGATAAACAACAAAAAATGTAAGGACTCTTGTTTCAAACTGCCAAATTTAAGACAAGCTAGGTACCTTTTAGCCATAACAGTTCGTCCACTTAAAACGGCATGGTCACAGTTCGTCACATTGAATTTCACATTTGTGCTAAAAAAAGCTACTTTTGTTGAGCCACAATCAACATTGCATCAAACAACTGCCGATAATGCTGATATCAGATGACTGTGATGTGGTTTAGAAATTTATTTCCTCGATTGATCAATTATGACGCAACTATAAAAATACACGATTTTCAAACCGTAGGATTATATCCGCTATTCTCTTATGATTAACCGTTTGACTAAATAGCCAAAAACAAAGTAGATTTCAGTGCAGTTAGGATGTTATGTTGACGTACCCAAAATCGACGTCGTTATTGACGTCGGCGGAAGTGAGTCTGCCGTTATGGTGAGCAGCACGGCTAACGTCAATAGTACAGTAAGAATGAAGGACAACTTCTCTCCAGAATCTACGGGTACCACGAACACCAAGACAACCAACAGTGACGTCAGAATGATTGGCAGCATCACGTTCAGGTTGTAGAAGTCGGTCCGTCGCGCTTTAAACAGATTTGGTTAATTCTGGTTGTTTCTTTTTTTGTTACATTGCATCCACACAGTTTTGGTCAAATCATATATTTATTTATTTATTTATTTATTTATTTATTTATTTATTATTCATTTATTTATTTATTTATTGTTTTTGTTTGTTTGTCTGTTTGTTTGTTTGTTTGTTTATTACAGGTTAAGATTAATCACTGAAATGCATATTAATGCTCTTTATGATATTTGCAAAATTGCAATTGAAATTGGGGAAAAATCAAACATTAATTTTGTTCACATTATTTATAAAAAAAGAGCGATACTTACTTTTGGATTGTTTTGTACTTTTAAAATACTTATTTAAGGCAAACAAAATTATAAACCTTACATAGAACAATCAGTTACCTAGATACATATAGAAGTCTAACAATGGGAATTTTTTTATCTCTCCGTTACTGTGTTCCGTCACATTGCTGACCCTAACACTCGACCGTAAGATCTCCCATTCTCCATGGATCCTGTAACACACAGGTCAAGGATTGCATTAAGCGTGTTAAAATAAACATGACGTTTGGTTGTCGATTTAAAATAAACAACAACAAAAATACAAAGGTGATATGAGATATTTAAAGAATTTGTTTACATTTACAAGAAAGATGCATACTTAAGCAATGTAAAAAAGAGACAAAGAAGAATAAACCCAACAGTTAACGCTTTGGGACTGGGCTGAGTGAATTGGATTAAAGTTGGGGATAACTATTTATGAGGGGTAATAGCACCCTCGAGATGGTAAGTTAGAATACAAGTACCAAAGTCAATAGGCCTATATACGATTAAGGAAAGTATATTTATCACAATATCTACCGCGCGAGCATGTGGTAACACTCATGCGTTATTTGTTTTTTTGGTAACTCACTAGTTAGTTGGTGTGCGGTAGTTAATTGAATTATCATGTACTGTATGTGCAAGTCTGTGGTGCAGCCAGTGTACGGTTGTTAATTGAATTATCATGTACTGTATGTGCAAGTCTGTGGTGCAGCCAGTGTACGGTTGTTAATTGAATTATCATGTACTGTATGTGCAAGTCTGTGGTGCAGCCAGTGTACGGTTGTTAATTGAATTATCATGTACTGTATGTGCAAGTCTGTGGTGCAGCCAGTGCACGGTTGTTAATTGAATTATCATGTACTGTATGTGCAAGTCTGTGGTGCAGCCAGTGTACGGTTGTTAATTGAATTATCATGTACTGTATGTGCAAGTCTGTGGGGCAGCCAGTGTACGGTTGTTAATTGAATTATCATGTACTGTATGTGCAAGTCTGTGGTGCAGCCAGTGCACGGTTGTTAATTGAATTATCATGTACTGTATGTGCAAGTCTGTGGTGCAGCCAGTGTACGGTTGTTAATTGAATTATCATGTACTGTATGTGCAAGTCTGTGGTGCAGCCAGTGTACGGTTGTTAATTGAATTATCATGTACTGTATGTGCAAGTCTGTGGGGCAGCCAGTGTACGGTTGTTAATTGAATTATCATGTACTGTATGTGCAAGTCTGTGGTGCAGCCAGTGTACGGTTGTTAATTGAATTATCATGTATTGTATGTGCAAGTCTGTGGTGCAGCCAGTGTACGGTTGTTAATTGAATTATCATGTACTGTATGTGCAAGTCTGTGGTGCAGCCAGTGTACGGTTGTTAATTAAATTATCATGTACTGTATGTGCAAGTCTGTGGTGCAGCCAGTGTACGGTTGTTAATTGAATTATCATGTACTGTATGTGCAAGTCTGTGGTGCAGCCAGTGTACGGTTGTTAATTAAATTATCATGTACTGTATGTGCAAGTCTGTGGTGCAGCCAGTGTACGGTTGTTAATTGAATTATCATGTAAGAGGTCTTGGATTAAAGACACCTTAAACAATTTTACACCCACGATGTTTAAGGCAATCTAAAAAGGGCATTTTACCATTTAATGAGTGAATAACGGATATACACATGTTTACGAAACGAATGTACCAAAATATCACAGGAAAAAATATATTCGAATCTTCTTACAAAACCTGAATTGTATACATACTCGAAATCTTCCAGGTTTACATCTGTACGAGCATGTTCCAGTTTGATATTGTCTACGGTGAACCCCCAGCTGACCAGTTCTATCCCACATTTCTGTAGATCGTACGGGTAATAGGTGATATCCACCTGGAACATCAACAACATAAATAAAGGAACACCATCGAGATTTTGTTATTCAAGAGCCAATAAAACAACGTGTATTTAAAATGCTGACATCTACTTATTCACACTGGTATTTTCACAACAGTGAACAATGCGAATTACTTTTTCTATAAAGGTCATCCTTTGACCTTGACTCATGACAAAAGAAGTTCAAACACTACGATTAAGCTATTTTAACTTTTCAGTCATACACGAACTTTAAGGTGAATAACCTTGAACTTTTGTCCACGTACTGTTTAGTGGTGTGGCTACAATCTAGTACAGTTTTGTTGAAAATATTTTAAATAAAAAAACAACAGGCAAAAGCAAGCCACGATCACCTGTCAAGTTACTCAAGTTAACCAATCACTTCATCATGCCATAGGGTCAACTATTTCCAAAACACCGACAGTGTGTGGTAAACAGTTGTGGGTCACCTATTCCCAAAATACCGACAGTGTGTGGTAAACAGTTGTGGGTCAACTATTCCCAAAACACCGACAGTGTGTGGTAAACAGTTGTGGGTCAACTATTCCCAAAACACCGACAGTTTGTGGTAAACAGTTGTGGGTCAACTATTCCCAAAACACCGACAGTGTGTGGTAAACAGTTGTGGAGTCTCCCCGTATTTACCGTTGAACCCACCATATAATGTGTTGAACCACATACCTGCAGTGTGTAGTAAATAGTTGTGGAGGCTCCCATTCTACGGTACCGACGTATTTAACCTTAAATCTACTGTATAATACGTGTATATAGAACCACATACCTGGCAGTGTGTAGTAAATAGTTGTGGAGGCTCCCATTCTACGGTACCGTCATATTTAACCTTCAACATAAGATCGTAAGCATCCAAAACTCCCACGGTGTCCATTCTGAAATAAATACATGACCTGTTTTCTTGTACATGTTTATACATTTAGTTCTGTCATTTAATTCATATAATGTAGTTGCCGTCCAGCGTAGTCGTTTTTGTCCCGGTTGACTTGTGATGAGAAGATTGTTCTATACAGATATCTAAATGGTCGCCTCAGTTTCTTGCCAGCTGGATATGTCATTGTAACGGTGTGTTTCTGTGATCGAGATGTATGTCTCAAAATAAATATAAAGATAAAACAAAAAGCAGGGAACCATTTCATCAAAAAGTCATAAATTTACGCCCGTGGACAGGTAGGCACTTCCCTACATGTAAATAAGGTGTTAAGGCTCACTCGAGAGAGCTAAGACCTTTTGCTGAAACCCACTCAGGACAGATAAAAATTGGTCTTCTGACCAGAAACAGGTCCAAGGAATTGCAATGACACCTAGGTTTCTGTTAGGTGTTTTTATTCCCTAAGACAGATGTAAGAAACAGGTAATGGTCGTATGATAAAATTTTACTATTAAGCATATAAATAATAATCATACATTTGGGGCATTAAATAATTGTTCTAAGCTTCTAACTAAAGTTTCATAAAATAATTCTTGACCAAAAAAAAAAAGAACGTGTTCGACTTTCAACTTTTTCCAATTTATCTTCCCATCATCACCCCTCAAAAACCGACTGACATTGCTCAATTTTTGACTACGTGCATTGTTATTAATCCTGATGTGATTTGGACCTTGACTGCGTTTCTCCACTATCACGTGCATCATTTACCAATCTACAACCCAGGCTTTAATGTATTAACAATACACAGGTAATTTAAGATATTAACCTGCGTGTCCAATGTACCTCCATGCGTGTTATCCACCATAACATGGTCTCTACATTTTGATACGAACTTCTGTCAGGACAAATATTATGTAATATAATACAACACCAAAAGCTTCAAATTGGTTTTCAGATCAAGGCTTATATAAGTTTATAAACCAACAAACAACAAACAAAAACGCATTGATGAAAATACAACTTTAATGAGTTTGCACGTACAATGCTTAGCTACTATGTTTTGTGTATTTGGCTTTGTTGACAATGCTTTCATAAAAGACAATCGACTCTTTTATGTCCAGTTTAATCTTACAAAACAGCCAATGTCAGTCTAAATAAATCAGGATGGCTTGAGTTGAGGTTATGTTTCAGGATGCAGATAAATAAGGACGTAGATATAATGACATTCTGTATGTAATATATATCGACTATCAATAGTATTTTATTAGTTACAAATTATAACGCCAATCGGAACTTCTCGGGCGAGTCCGTCCTGCGTACGACCATCGCTCGGATGTATCTGGAGCAATAGTATGTACAGCATCGCAACGGCTTGCTCGCCGAAAGAAGAATTTGCGAGAAAAAAATCTAAAAATAATCTTTAATAAACAACAACAAACAACAATAAAAACAACAAAAACACCCCCACCAAAAAACAAAAAACAAACAAACACAACAACCCCCCCCCCCACCCCCCCCCCCCCCAAAAAAAAACAAAAACACAACAACAACAAAGCGATTCGTGAAGTATAGATGTAATTTCGTCCTTTCAACTTCCATCTTTTAGCTAACATTTTACATGTTGTTAAATATAGAGCTATGGCTGCATAAAAAAGTGTTAACAAAAACAATTTATTTATTTATTTATTTATTTAAAACAAAAATATTGCTCAATTTGTTGTTTGATGACAGGCACCGACATATTAACTTACGTGCGGGTATTCGGAAGTACATCCGAGATTTTGCCTTTTATATGGAAAACTAAGACTAATCTAGGACATCAACAAGCAAAATTTTGAGAGCTTTAATTGAGTATAAATTTCTGTTTCTGGTTCATTCCGCTGTAACACGCTAATTTCTAAACATCAATTATCAGATCGGGCCTCATTAAATCAAGTTTTGTCCGGATCGCAACTATCCTGGGCTATTGTCCGCGACAATTGTGTGGCCAGAGCAGTAGAAAATAAAATAAAAAGAAGTCATGCTTAATCTACTCAATTAAGCTTCGCTTGGACGAAATCTTGTTCCGGTCATAGAACAAACAGATCCATTTTTGATGGATACTTACGCGTTATCGATGACGAGTTCTGGTTTCCAGATGACGCTCGGGTCCGCATACAGGAACTCTATGTCCCCGTAGGAAGCCGGGACCCAGACAAGCCGACTGTCCGTCCAATCCTGGTTAGATGGAGGGTAAGATAAATTCGAGGATGCTTGACAACCAACCTTCGTAACTACACGCCACAAAGGAGAACTGTTGTTATTGTTTGTTGTTGTTTTTTTTCATTTGAAAAAAAATGTCCTTAACTTTGAATAATCTAAATTAGAAAACGAAATGCATCGAACAGACACATCAAAATAATTTAAAACATAGTAAATCTTCGTGAGCACTCACAAACTGAAGTGCCCAATGATTCGATAAAAAGACGATACTGTTCCAACTGTTACACTTCCTTAAGTCATCGAAAGATGATGTTATAAAATAGATATTTTTAATTGTTGAATCACTCTAATACATGTATGGCATTGCAGATTGGATTTTAAATTAAATCCGATGAAACGAATTATATGGCTAAATGCAAATGTCATTAAATTCAATCATTCAGTTAAATAAATTGGTATAATAAACCTATATTTATGAAAATTAAGTATTGTTAGTTGAGAACGAGCTGTTTAGTTTTACATGCAGGATAATTTATAATTCTATCATACCGTTTTGATCTTAAATAAGACTGAAATACCTTTTTATATAAAAAAGCTGGCAAATCAAACCATATTATAGGGTTAAAGGGTTAATACGAACAAAATATAGAACATTTACATATTGACACCGATATATATATATATATATATATATATATATATATATATATATATATATATATGATTAACATGCGTGATTAATTACAAGTTTACAAGTTTATCTATACACTCAACACATATACAGTAGATGTGATGTGAGGTACAACAATCAATCAATAGTTATTCTATGATCATTAAGCTTAGTCACACTTTACAAATACTTTGTTAAACAATAAAAACCCATCTTGCTAGTTACGAGCTTGTCAGCCATATTCCCATATTAAAGACTTTCCTGACAAAAAAGTCGTTCACTGTCTTGAAACAACATTCTGATTTATTAAACGATATTTTTTTGTTTTAAATCCGCTCGATTTCAAGAAACATGAGATTATTTAATTAATTGATTTCTTTGTTTTAACATGATAAGTGATACAAGTTCAATTATGCTTTTTTCTAACGCGCGCTCACAATTTACTGTTAATGTAGTCATCGTTTGCCTAAGCCTGGCTTCACTTGAAGAAATATTTCTCATATAATACTGAACTACATATACGACTACGGCCAGGGATCAGATTTTGACAGGTCGGTATTTTTATGTAAAATTAAAGAGCTATTAGATTTTATTGTAATATTTCAACACCCCCATTTTCAAAGTAAATGGCGTATAACACTTAGGATATGTTACATTATTCCTCTGGATGCAAAAATTGGAGTTTGAGTGAAGTCTTAAATGTAAATAAGATTCATTCAAATATGGCCGGGCACCGAAGTTTGATCCCAAGGTTACATGGAACCGAGGTTGTTTGAATATAAAATTGCGAGTAATTGTGTTATCAAAGCACGTAAGAGTTTATCTGATGTTTATCAAAAGTTGCCGTTTTTACATTTGTGTTAAATTTTACATTTTAGTTTTAATCTTTAAAAAAAATCTATATTAACTAAATAAAAACGTTATACATTTGTAAAACTCGCTTAACACTTACAAATGTCAACGAACCAAGGCTTGTAAAAGCCTGCTTTTTCATATCCTGAAAAAAGGGGGTATAATAAAAACATGAAATGCTATTAATATTTACCTATGACCGTATCTTACGTGACGAATGACAAAGAATATGGGATACCCGACATATGTAAACAGCATACACCATGATCAGATTCTGCGTACGAAAAATGTTATTGGCAAATGTATTTTCTGCGGCCTGGTAAATGTAATTCTGTGATTAGGCAAATGTTATTTTGTAGCGCGTCAATTGGTAAGGCGTACGACTATCTACTGGAACAAAAAACTGTTTGTTTTTATATATATATAACTGCTAAAATATTACACCCATCAATTTGTTTCTTGTAATGTAGTATTAAAAAGTATTTAAACAGAGCTTCGAAAGAGAAAGAATCTTTGGCGAATAAGCAAAAATAACAATAAAACTGAATCTGACCCCATTTTCGTCAAGCCGTTTATTCCAAAATTTTGTTTTCTGGCAAACACCGAAGACGTCAATTTCGACAGTTAAGCATACAGAATTGTCAAGGATAAATATAATCAGATCAGGATCAACACTGGCTGCATATGCTGGGACTTTCTTGGACTATTAATTGCGATGCTCAAAATACTCATGGAGACATAAGAGAGTGGATTATTCTTTGACGTTATCCTGATAGACAGCGAAATTACTTCCCAGAAATATATACGTAGAAAATTGCGAACGCAACAATCGAAAACGAATCAGGTTAAATCGAAAAAGCACTGTTTTTGTTGTTGCTGCTGTTTTCCTTGATTTTGTCGCTTTTGTTTTTGTTGCCTATGATATAAAAATGCATAAAGGTAAAACAAAGGGCGATAATCCACTCAACTTGGTCTTCCATTTTTCTAAAGTGACAAATACTTACTATTGTCAGCCAGCCTGTGGAAGTCAACCTCTGTCCTTTCAGTTCCTGTAATGTTTACTGTGTTACAAAAAGAGTCGATATCACCTTAAGAAATAAATGTAAATTGTGTTCTTGTTAATAAAATACTAAGTACGAAAACAAGTACAAGTATATTGGTTTTGGAGACGCCTAGCTCTTTTGAGTAGAGAATAACAACCACCAGATATGTAAATAGATCCACTGACATACCACAGGTCAGCTTGATGTGCTCGTCACATCCACCAAGTTATTGTTCCCACTGGGACTCGAACTGACTCGATAGTGGGACTGTGGTGTATATGTCGTTCATTCTTACTACTTGTCCACGGGCGCTTTTAAAACAAAGAAGGTACACATTCTGGAGATTATAAAATAATTGTTTATCTGTTCGATATCTGTTTTACCTGTGCATAAATTATATTCAATATCTGTATATGTGTTACCTGTATAGAAATTATATTCAATATCTGTACATGTGTTACCTGTGTATAAATTCTATTCAATATCTGTACATGTATTACCTGTATAGAAATTGTATTCAATATCTGTACATGTATTACCTGTATAGAAATTCTATTCATATCTGTACATGTGTTACCTGTATAGAAATTGTTTCAATATCTGTACATGTATTACCTGTGTATAAATTCTATTCAATATCTGTACATGTGTTACCTGTATAGAAATTGTTTCAATATCTGTACATGTATTACCTGTGTATAAATTCTATTCAATATCTGTACATGTATTACCTGTATAGAAATTGTATTCAATATCTGTACATGTGTTACCTGTATAGAAATTGTATTCAATATCTGTACATGTATTACCTGTGTATAAATTCTATTCAATATCTGTACATGTATTACCTGTATAGAAATTATATTCAATATCTGTACATGTATTACCTGTATAGAAATTATATTCAATATCTGTACATGTGTTACCTGTATAGAAATTATATTCAATATCTGTACATGTATTACCTGTATAGAAATTCTATTCAATATCTGTACATGTATTACCTGTGTATAAATTCTATTCAATATCTGTACATGTATTACCTGTGTATAAATTCTATTCAATATCTGTACATGTATTACCTGTATAGAAATTGTATTCAATATCTGTACATGTATTACCTGTGTATAAATTCTATTCAATATCTGTACATGTATTACCTGTATAGAAATTGTATTCAATATCTGTACATGTATTACCTGTATAGAAATTCTATTCAATATCTGTACATGTATTACCTGTGTATAAATTCTATTCAATATCTGTACATGTATTACCTGTGTATAAATTCTATTCAATATCTGTACATGTATTACCTGTATAGAAATTGTATTCAATATCTGTACATGTATTACCTGTGTATAAATTCTATTCAATATCTGTACATGTATTACCTGTATAGAAATTGTATTCAATATCTGTACATGTATTACCTGTGTATAAATTCTATTCAATATCTGTACATGTATTACCTGTGTATAAATTCTATTCAATATCTGTACATGTATTACCTGTATAGAAATTGTATTCAATATCTGTACATGTGTTACCTGAATAGAAATGATCAAATCAGAGCAAACATTTTGTGACATGCGATTCCCGTTTTCGATTTTCAGGTGGCACTTTATAGCAATCAATTGAAATCAACAACGGTGTTTTTAAAGTACTTCAATCGCTTATGTGTTAATTGTATACACCAATATTGAATCGTATTTGTCCATAAATCGCTTATTAAATCATCTCCCTTATGGGTTTTCCATTGTTACCCAAGTGATTGATGTAAAGTGAGCACAACATTCCTGTCAACTCATTAAGATGCCTAATCAATTAATCGCTAATTGACGGTAGGATAAATTACTTTACCTCCGACAGGTATAATCAATCGAAGTTGTTCTATTATCAAGCGTATTGTATGGCGCAAAATGGAGTTTTCTCTCAGGACTTGTTTGCTTCTTATTAACGATGTTTGATAAAAATGAAATGTTTTTTCATGCGTTCACATTGAATTACCATCACATACAACATTTAAACGATTCAATATAAATATGACATGAAACCCAATCCGAATTGTTAAGTGGATTAACCTTTGAAACACGATGATGGGTTTTAATAACTCTTCCAATATAATAGCCTTTGATGATGGGTTCCTTTATTATTCAGTAATTAATTAGGACAATGTCTCACATCACCAGTATCACAGCATTCATTTTCAAGACTCCGAGTCTTTGGATATACATGTGGGTTGTTGTTTCAGTTCCAAAACAGGTTTTAATGCCTTTAAAAAGAGACTGTCTAATTCTGTCTTCAAATCGAGGAGCACCAACTAGTTTGAAAGCTATCCCGTTATTCTTTCCAAAACTATGTACTGAAGATCCATGGAGATGTTCACATTAAGTTTAATCAAACGAGTACAGCAATATAAGGTTTAAAGAAAAAAACAAAAAAACAACCAAAAAAACCCCCAAAACAACACAAAACAACAACAACAAAAAAACCGTCGTTAAGCGGTTTATGACGGCGACTCACTAACACCTCGAGTCCCGATCGGGTAGAGAACTTCCAGTTTATCTACAGTGCACCGGTGGTTCTCAGGGGCATATGTCCTACAGTACAGACAGACGAACGGTGTAAAGATGGACAGGTTGACTGACGGACTGAAGAACGGAGGACAGACAGGTAGACAGACAAGCAGACAGTCTGACAGACAGACAGACGGACGGACAGACGGAAAGACGAACAGATAGACAGATAGACACGCAGAGAGTTACACGTACCAGTTCATCTATGGCCAATATGCTCAGAGAGACAGTGACAGTGGTCTGGTCCGAGGGTCGGGCATATTTGTCATAGGATCCGAATATCAGTGTCCGGATACTGGTTTCCGTGGCCGGACTATAGACACCATTACCTATGGTGAAAAATAAAAATTAAACGATTGTGTTTATTTTTGTAAAGACTAAAATATAATAACACATACTATAAGACAAAGATTATTATCACAAGGCATGAACAGAACAGAACATAAAAACAAGAGTTTTGTTATTATAGCCATAGACGTCATTACCAACTGAAACATGGTTATAACTGGGTGTGTGCTTGTTTTATAATAAAAGGCTAAATGTGATCAGAATAATAATAAACAAAAACGTAGTTTTATTTGTACTTAAAACAACTTCATTGTCCGCCAGAAATGCAAAGCAGGTTAACGTGGCAATAACTGTAAAATATTTTACAGGTCTAAAAATTGCTAAAACCGTATCATATTAAGTTAACATGAAAAATAGGGAAACGAACAAACAGCTGAACAAATCACATGTTAAACAAATAAATAAATTAAACACAATTCAAGTTACATTATTTCAATTGTATCCACCAACGTCATTACAGTCGCATTAAGATAAAACTGCAAAATCAACAAGACACATACAAAACGAAAAAAAACAACAACTCAGGGCCAATGTCGTTATCTATATATATCTTTATTTCCTCCTTTTTTACAGAAGAGTACATTACAAACACACATACATAGATGCAAATACAACATGAACATCTAATAACCCCACACGTCACAGCTAAGGTGAGTATACAAGAAAAGAAACAACAACACTGAAAAGGATTAATATACAGCACCAATGTACAAAAAGGCACAGATAGATACAAACACATCCAGACACACACACCCAGACACCCAGACACCCAGACACCCAGACACCCACACCCAGACACCCAGACACACACCCAGACACACACACACACACACACACACACACACACACACACACACACACACACACACACACACACACACACACACACACACACACACACACACACACACACACACACACACACACACACACACACACACACACACACACACACACACACACACACACACACACACACACACACACACACACACACACACACACACACACACACACACACACAAGCTCGCGCGCTCACGCGTGCACGCAAGCACACATACAAAACCATACACATATATATGTTAGGAAAGAGAGATGAATAAAATATGTACATATATATGATACCACTAGCCAACTAGTTGTACCCTTATATTTGCTTGAGCGTTAGCAAAGGAGCTATACCACTACCAGTTTAACGAGTTTGGTATGTCACGGCCTGGGATCGAACCCTGTGCCTCCCGTACCTTATACAACTATTCTTAAACAGATAAAGGAATTAAATATTTAAATACCAAACAGAGGCTTTGCTAGAAACGGTAGCTGCCCATTTCCTTTACTCAAATTGTGTCTACCTCGTATTCAAATTTTAATGCATTGAATAAAATATCGTATAACTGTTAATCTGCGAAAGGTAAAAGGCAGTCAAACTCTTTTATGTGCTTGCTCACTACCAATGACTAAAATATAACATGTGTTTATTGTTGTTTTGTGCCCAAATGACTTGCATTGACTTATTCAGTTTAATAGCTGAAAAAACAACAACTTAAATTGGTTTTAAGACATTGGAAAACATGTGAACATTTTGTTATCATTTTTATTTAGTTCATTATGATACAGTAAGTTATGCTTGTAATAAACGTAAACATATCATCAAATGGAATTAAAGTTCACATTTGTGTCTAATAAAGTCGTGGTTTAAAGCCAAACACACATATATTTTTAGAAAACAAAACTTGAAATGAAACGCACTATTGGTAATAGTTACGATGCAATTATTGTTATAACGTTTAACAAAATCACGTCATAATACTTTGAAACAGTTGTCTCTTTTTCTGTGCTGTTTTTTAACTAGTCTAGCATAATAACTACCTCATATTGATCGAAATTGACAGAATGGGCTGAGTTTGTCTGCCACCCTTGTGTTGGAGCGCAGGGGAAGGGAAGGAATGGGGTGGGGTAGGAAGGGAAGAGAAAGGAAGGGAAGGGCTGGGGTGGGGTGGGGTAGGAAGGGAAGAGAAAGGAAGGGAAGAAAAGGGATGGGTGGGGCGTATTTGTTCGTTGTGCAAACTTTACTGAGGGTATTCATCAAGGAGAGAATTTTTCCGGATATCATTTAATATATCTTAACAACATCAATACTGCATTACATTTTATCAAAACTCGCCACGTTGGTGTCTTAAATACATATCCCGTGGCAACAATTTTGATGTTGTCACGCGAAGGGCATTTTCTATACACAAACTTAAAGATAAAAAAAGACTAATTCATTAGCAGTCTACAAAACGTGCAAAAAAAACCCCGCACACAATCGTATACAAGTTCAGATTCACTGCCAAGTACAAAATATATATCCATAACTGACAAAAACGATTAAATTCGGCGCATTTAAAGCGAATTGCAAACTTGACAGAAAAAACGATAAAGCGCAATAAAGTTGTTTTTTCTAGGTACGAAGTCACGCGAGGCCGATTGTCGGCCAAAATTAATACATTTTCTAATCTTCGGCCGATCTTGGAAACTATCATATTAGTTATTAATTACATCTTAAGTACATCTTAAGAAATGTTGCGTCACGACGTTTAGGGACATTAGATCCTAGATTACTTAGACATTTTAAGTTTAGTGAATAAAGAGACAAGCTACGTGTGCTGAATTTATTGTAACGTGTTACAGGCCAGTGAACTAATAAAACAAACTTTGCTTTAAGGCATTAGATGTGTAAAAGTGACTAAATTGAATCTTGACAAAAGATAGCCTATATCACATTATTCAGCATTGTATTCGGGATTATTTTCCAAATTTTAACAATTTTTTACCCCAGCGAAGTTAAGTTTTGCGAATTTTTATGTACTAGGTCGACGTCCTCAAATCTGACATTTGATTAATCTCATACATGTCAAATTTGGATGAATAAAAAATAAAGAAAACATAGTAATGTCATTTTTTTCTACATTTTTGTTAGAGTATAGGCCTACTTTTCTGAATAAAAAAACTCCAAAAACATGTGAAAAACACACTTCTTTCTTTCTTTGCTTTAATTTTGTTTTTTGACGAACCTTCCTCGCTGACCGCGATTCCTTGTCGCCATTTTGGAGTGAAGAAATTGACGCGATTTCATAGGATAAAATTGGAAAACTAAAATCGGGTGATTTTATTCTCGGAAGGCCGAGTGTTGACGTAAATGATCGAACATATAACATCGTAAAACGCTAAATGCCGACATTATACGAATATTCATGAGATTAATTACACATCCAATACCTTAAAACATAATTATTTATAAGCGCCCGTTCATACATCAACATGTTTATGGATAACTAAATGAAGAAACCCAAGTACAGCCATCAGCTTACAAAAGGAAGACACAAAATATAAAAATAATTTTTGTAATTAAACTTTTCTGAAGACGGCTGTTAACTAAAAACAATTTTCAAAAGACACAACCATTTAATTCATAATATTTTCAGGTGACTCTCATCACCTTGTGCAGATTCGTAGAGATTTTTTTATTATTTGCACTCAAATGTGTCGTGTGACCATGTAATATATATTATCGATGTATCTTTGTGTATCTGACTGTGTCCTGTACACATGTAATATATATTATCGATGTATCTTTGTGAATCTGACTGTGTCCTGTACACATGTAATATATATTATCGATGTATCTTTGTGTATCTGTATGACTGCTGACTGCTTAGCCTCTACCTGCGTGGGTTCGAGTTAAGGTCGGGGCGGAACACTTAGTGTGGTCTTCCAGCTGACCTGCAGTGCGCTCGTATGTCTGCCCAGACATTTGTCTACGGTCTTCCTCCACCAAAATAGCTGGACGTCACCATAATGATCCGAATTTATCGCTGCGATGTATTTCAAAAACGAAAAAAGTAATATTTTTGTGACAATGTTTGACATTATTGACATTCGAGATACACCGCTCCTTTCCGAAAAACGAAGACCCTAAGGACATTACCGAGCAGTTTTGCATTTCTTTCAATTTGCTAGTGAATACTTTTCGGTACTGTTAGCATGTTTCCGTAGGGTTCGGAATGTAGAAAATGCCGAAAGTTCCAAGATTACAAATAATTAAAACTCTAATTTGAGTTTCACTGTAAAATATTCGACATGTCATTGACGGCCAAAACAAAAGTATTATTGAATTGCCGAAGACTGCGACCCTTAAATGTATAAAGGTTTCTGTTCTTGTATTGTCGATAATTGAACCATGTAATGGGTTCTGTGTAGTGTTCGTACGTCGGAAACAGCTTCAAAGTCATGTAGATTTATTGAAAAAGACAAATGTACCGACAATAGTATATGAATCCCCAAATTTACTAGGACAAGTGGGTGACCCAGCGCGGAAGACGGTAAGCTGCAAACGTCCCAGTTCCGACGTTACGACGTACAGGTCTGACGGAACGGCTTCATTATTTCACATTTATCGGTTTTGTTCAAAATATCATTTTAAGTTAATAATAGAGCAAATAATAAAATAAAAAAAAAAAAAAAAAAAAAACAAAAAAAAAAAAAAACAAATATGTTTCGGAAAATTCTAAAATTTTCTTCGGAAAACGTTTTATATTAATGTCTGAAGGGCCCCTGTTTCGTGGCGCGAGCCATTTATACATTTTTGACGCCCACTTATTACTTGTACATTAAGACCCCAGATAAATGAACTATCGGCGGTCATCAGGTCAGCTTTAAAAACACCCACATAGAATTGAATCGGTCTGTTATTACAAATTGCTACAATTAGTATACAATGTACATGTACATATTATCAATGCTTCAGTTTGCACGCATTCGAGAATTTTCTGCTACACCTTTTACAACTACGAATTACTGAAAAGTTTTTAAAGGTTTCAATCTTTTGATTTTTTTTATTTGTATTTCCTATGTAAACACTCGCATTATATTTGATATTGAAACGTTAATGGCCTCCATTACTAAGCCTTTGCTCGTTAAACGCTACGACTGAATATTAAACCAACATGTTTAAAGATGAAGTCAAGGATTTAAAGATAGTTATTGCAGATATCTTCAATGATTTTAACGATAGACGTTATTCTGAAAATTGGCCAAAACGCTTTGGAATAAATGGATGTTTTGGGCTGTCAAAAGCACTTGTAACGCCTGAAAAAAGTCATTGCTTTGTTTCTGACTTAAATCGCAGCGACATAATCGTTGCATTCTTACAGCGACGTCCATGGAGTCGGAACGACGTGGTCCGTAGTTAAATGTCATTTTTATACAATGCATGTCTCCAAAAATGCGCTTTGTTAGGAATATCAATTTGAGGATGTTTAAACCGCCATTTTGTTTTAAAACGTTTTCTTAATTCTTTAATTTTCTGATTAATCGATTCTTAAATTCATAGCATTTGCACATCAGTACCCTCTCCAAAGCATGGACTATTATCTAGGTCAGCCAAAGAAAAAGATTGCTTTCAACTAAATTAACACATGTTTATTTTTTGTACAGCGGAAAACTTTAGTATTTTAGTTTTCCATTTGTACCGATATGTATATATCCCATGTTTGTAATTATAGATGGTTTGGGTTAACGCGGAGTAATTAAGTTAATTTATTCATAATAATTGTAAGCCTAGAGAAAATATGAGCCAAAAACAGAAGGTGAAGTGAATTTCAGATGTTGCTTTCAGATAATTCTTTATGTTAAGACATAGTAGATGACTTAATCGCAGTTATATTGATAAGGATTCAAGTTCGAGAAGTGTGGTGAAAGGAAGATTGGGTAGCTGACAAAATGTGTTAGATTGGCATTAAACACTCTAATCGAGACCTACCAACCCCTTTTTAACAAAGTTATAAAGCCATAAAATCATTGGTAGTGTATACATTTAGTATTATTATTGGACAACTGTTAACATTTGGATAAGTACAGGCGACACTGATAATGGCGTAACACAAACAGGTAACTGTGGGCCGTGGCCTAGTGGTTAAGACGTTAAAACACCAGATCGGATGGTCCCGAGTTCGAATCCCCAACTGATCACGAATGGTCGAAATGTTATTCTGTAAACAAAACTATTTGTCTCATATAGTGCAGTGTAGTTATTAAGAGTACTTGTTGTACACAGGAAGTAGGGGGTCAAAATTGATTCATTCAAGTTGACAGAACTACTTTCCCGGTGGACAAAAAACAACAAAATATGTGTATTCATTAATGACCGTGTGTCATCGACGACCGCCGACAGCTAGAACTCGTCGGTGACCTCATATTTATTCGTAAGTTGTAATTCACGAGAATCACAAGTAACACATAATATATTCCATCTTTTTATTACTAATACTTATCGACTATTTATAAAATAGTCATTTTTTACCCTTTGCTTATTTTGATGTTATGTCATGCATGTGTAAAATAGAAATTGTGTTGAGCTATTGATAGGCACATCTCCGTTTTGTATGATATTGTCACATAATTTTTAATCTAACAGTATTTATCGATCCTTAAATTATAGGCTTATTAGCAGGAGTATATAAGTTACAATTAAACTGTCACCGTACAGCTAAGTAATAATTATAAAATGTTGATAACAATGATAATCGTATGATGATGATGATGTTGTTGATAATGATTATGATGACAACAACAACAAAAACAACAACAATAATAATAATAAATAAAATATATAATTAAAATAATAATAGTAATAATAAACAGAACAAACTTACTGCAGGTAAAAAACTGAATTAGTACAACAATGCCCAATATCTTTTGCACATCCATCTGTGTAATTTGGCTAGGTGTTATCGCCAGCAGTTTGTGGAGTTCGCTCAGAACCGTTATGGCACTAGACGTGACTTGACCACCGTTAAAGGTGCCCTCCGGTATACAACGTTAAATACGCTCTCGGATTCGATCACTATCAACCCTTACCCTTGAGTATTACTCTATTTAAAATTCATAGTTCGTAGTTCACATTCAGTATACCATAGGTATTGCCTATGTACGAATTGTCGCCGTACTTTAATTCTAATAAAATTCCACAGTTCCCCTAGATGAGCACTAAACATAGCCTCCCACGTTTGTTATAGAGAAAAACAGTTTGTATAAGTTACACTTAAATTAATATGTCGTCCCAAAGTACGCCACACAAGAATTCTTCCGCGCTATTGACCTGTCCTTGAGGTCACTATAGTGTTATATACTCTTGAAGAAAAGTAGTGTTTAAACAGATATGTGAAAAGTGGTGTCGAACATGTAATGGTTAATCGTAAATTGTAAA
Source organism: Sinonovacula constricta (assembly GCA_007844125.1). Lineage (NCBI taxonomy): Eukaryota > Metazoa > Mollusca > Bivalvia > Cardiida > Solecurtidae > Sinonovacula > Sinonovacula constricta. The sequence continues at coordinate 3,459,593 of CM017563.1, read as the reverse complement.
AATAGTTTATGCTTATCCCCTAAGACAGCTATAAGTTATATTTAAATCGTATTGTAAACATTTCAACAAGACAAATAATACACACATGGTAGAGTGCTTCGTGCACAGAGCTATAGTGGTTTTCCCATCTGTCTATGACTTATATTTCCTCATGCCACAATATCGTGTAGATAAATATACATACAGTTCTATCAGTATTATTATTAATAAAATTGTGTTTATAAGCATATAAACCTTTTCACCCGTTGTTTAAAGCTCACGACATAATTGTTAACCCACAGGATACATGTAGTTCATTTCTCCACGCTAGAACGAACAGTACAGACCGCCGCATTAACGATAACATTTGAACGGAACGATCTTCGATGACTAGTGTTAAATGACGACTAATTGAATAGAGGAGCATACAATCTGTCTTTTATTCATCTGCGTTCTAGTTGTTGGTTTTATGGTGTGGATTTCATATAATTAAAGGTATACGCTTTGAAATTTTTATATTAAATGTATACTAAACAGCTTTCGGTTCTTTATATTAAACCAGGTGACCTGATAATGGTAGTGATTAATATTAAGTGTCATAATGGTCATCATCATCATCATCATCATCATCATCATCATCATCATCCTCATCATCATTATTTTCGCCATCACCATCATCCTCCTCCTCCTCATCATCATCATTATCTTCGCCATCACCATCATCATCATCCTCATCCTCATCACCATCATCATCATCATCCTCATCATCATCATCATCTTCATATTCATCATCATCACCATCATCATTATCATCATCATCATCATCACCATCATATTCATATTCATGACCAATCCCATCATCGCATACATCATCATCACCATAGTAAGCATTATCATCATCATAAGAAACAGCAACAAAAGCAACAGCAGTAGTAACACCAGGCTTGCGGCATGAGGATACTGTGTCAGAAGGTCAAAATCTGGAATTAACTGTCGATCATGTCCCTGGTTCTTGTGTCCTGGATACTGAACTCTTGGTGATCGTTGAACATTGTAGAAAATACAACATTATCAGTTGGCGACGCGCTGGAGTGGAATGCTTACTGAAATTTGCACATGAGGGAAAGTCTGTTTTGCGGACTTACAAAACCCTGACAAAATACGGGTCATAATTCGGTACATGAAGTGCCATATTTCTTATTATTTTTATGTATTTGAAATAAGAACACTGCCGGATACCATCTCAAAATAAGTTTAAAAATGTATGTCACAATGTCTTGTTTTAATCGTTTGCGTCGCCTTTGATGCTGCGCATTAAAGATTTCTTGTATCTAATTATCAGTGATTTATGGGTTAGTTGTATGGACGTTTTTAGATAAAAATCGTATAATTATTTACATGGTGTTAATCAATATTTATTTATATAACAAGTTAGAAAACAAAACAACAGATAATGCGTTATTTAAGTGCCTCATAGTGCAAAACTGTACATAAAAAAATCAAATATTCTCATTTATCCACCCATATCCATAGCAACAAGTGGACTATAAGAGACTTTATGGTATTGTACTGTATCTTCATTATAGCAATGTTCTAATTCTGAAATTAATGACAGTATTGGTATCCATCTTCAGACACTAAACATCGGAAAGTCTCGGGTAATTACGTCCACGGGACAATTACAATCGGAACTCCTCGGACAATTCAGTCCACGGGACAATCCAATCGGAACACCTCGGATAATTCACGAATCATCTTTTGGATGTATATGGAATCAGACTACAGTTATTTGCCCTTGGTTGACCACAATAAGGAAGTGTTTACATAGTAAATAGTGCATGTGTTGAAAGTCGGATATAAATAAGTTGATGAATGAAAGAGATGGCAACATGGACATTTTTCAACAGAGTGGACCTTAATAAGCTGGTAAATGAAATCATTGATGAAGACTTTATGTCAATTTGTCTATTTTCAGTGATTGTGTTCATGGCCAAATTCACGTGGTTCCGGCGGATTACAGCCGAATGGTGCATGGTTGTACTTTGACTGGAAATTATGGGACCGGAAGCAGCTTGACCCCCAACTTTCTGCAGCTAGAATTTCTTCTCTTGGATGATACTACTGACAGCAAGTGACTCTGATTTGATTGGAGAGTTACCAACATGACCAGTGTCCACAATGTCTATATAGAACATATAGTAAAAATAACTGTGGTCTGAGGCCTGATTAGGAGCATCCATTGACTGGGGGTCATGGTGTTTGAATGGTAATAACTTTTTTATTTCTTGAACAATTTTGTTCAAACTTGACCCTAATGTAGATGAAGAATGTAAAAATCAGAATTTGTAATTAAATGTCAACCTTTAAGATGTTATTACATTATATTATATAATATTATATAATAATATATACTATTTTTGAAAAAAAATGAAAACATCTACTTTCAGTATAAAATAACATCTAAAAATAGCCAAGAGGTCATTTCCTGTGTAGGTCAAAGCCTCACTGTCACTTTCAAATCATAATGGAGGCATTTTTTGAAAAATATATGACAAAGATAACTGAAAAGTCTCTGCCCAACAGTCATGGTTGTGCCATTTGGCAGGGTTGTGTTAAAAAGGGGCCAGTGGGATATGGTGTAATAAAGGCTAAATTTCCTGACTCAAAGTGGCACACCATGCATGTGCACAAACTTCTTTACCTGGTTCACCATAAAAAATTGAGTGTAGAACCAGGTCTAGAAGTTTCGCATCTGTGTCATGTGGCACTTTGTGTCCGCGCGGAACATCTCAGCCTCGAACCTCATACTGTCAACACAGATAGGCTTAAATGTACAAACCGTGGCACATGCTCAGGCCACATAGTCTATCCAGACTGTTTATTTAAGCAAGGTTAGTATTTGGTTTGTTGAAAAGACATCTCGAGATGTCACACATGTCGACAGAAGGTTTTTTATTATTTACTTTATTTATTTATTTATTAATTTAATAAGGTTCATAAAGATGTATTTGTCTTTTAATGAACAAATTGTGTGTGCTAGTTATTGTATTGTCTTTTTGTTGTTGTTTATTTTATTTTTAGTCAGTATGTTGGCACTATAATTGATTTATATTATGAACAATAGCAGTGCATTTTCAGTACGATGAGTTAGTTCACATGTGCATAGCGTGAAATAATTGCTCGTCAACAGCCATAGACCATGAGAACTTGTTAAACAGTACTGAAAACACTTTACTATTGTAAAAATGAATAAAAACAGTGCATAAATTCATAGTAACATTTATTTAATCAAAACCAGCCACAGAAATGGTAGCAAATTAAAACAAGTTCAATTGAAGGGCATGTATGCAAATTGAAATAGTATTGAAATATATATAGAACCCACATGAAGTCACACTTAAATACATGTATATTGTCTCTCACTGCTAAGAAAACTAATTTGATAGGTAGAGTTATATTATGATGTCACTGACATTTTATTTAACACATCAACACTGTTTATAATGAGAGTTAACTCAGTTGAGTTGTGAGTAAGCATGGTCACTGTTGTCTCCCTTTGATGTGCTTGGTTTAGGGTCTAGCTGGCCTCTTCTGTAATCTGACTGTACAGTGTGGGTTTTCTTGAATTTTAAATGTTCCTGCAATTGTCTACCTTTCGATTGTAGCTTGCGCTTAATGGTGTCAGGTTTCTTTGAATAATGTCTCTGGTACGTCTCTTCCCGTTGCATTTGGTGTAGGGATTGTGAGGTCTTCTTGGAAAGACGTACTCCGACTCGATCCAGCTTCGCGACCAAGCTGTCCGCCAAACCGTTATTTAGCCTGTGAATTGTAGAGCTCAGCCGTCCATGAATGTTTCTAGAAAAGTCATTGTTTTTGGGCAGGGAGACACTGATGGCGCGGTTCACTGCCTCACATTTCTGTGTGCTGGTACCAGATTTAACTTCTTCTATAGCACTTACACCTATTCTCATTTTTACAATGTCATTTAACAGTTTCTTGTCATTTTTGTCTAGATTGAGAGATGTGATCCTGTAACTGCCCAGGAAAACAGACCTGTTCCACCAGTTGTTTGTTACACCACCGGAACATACGTATGAGTAGCGTCTGCACTTGGAGCAGTCCCCGGCATAACAGTTCACTGTGGCATCAAGAACATGGGGTAACTGTTTTTTTATAAATGTCATGTCTCCAGCATGTCTCTTTATCATTTCCTTCAGGATACAGCTGCATCTAGCCTTAATGTCCTGGCTGAGACCCTTCTGTTGCTCCTGTCTTTGGTCTCTGGTCTTTGCGCCTGGGAACATACCGTTACTAAAGTTAGCATTGTAACAGTACCGGAACTGAGCCTGACCGAGATGAATTGGGTCTGCCTGGCGTTCTACTTTCCACATAGGATCGAGTAATCGCATGGCCTCAGTCACACCGGCAGCTGATCTGGAGTCGCCATCTGTTGTCACATACCGAACAAGAGCACTTTCAGCTGCTAGTGTCTGGCCATTAGATTTTCCGAGCTCATATTCTGAGAGTGGTGCCTGTCAATATGTATTTGCTGTACAGCCTGCATGACCGCCGGGGCATTCCACATGGTATCCTTTTCCACGCAGCCAGGCACCTGTCCAGCAAAGCTTATTTTGCACTGCTGCAGCCAAGATATACTGCCTTTCTGTCATTGTCTCACAGGCTACTGCAATAGACTGTGATGCATTCTGGCCTGACTTCTTCCGGCTCGAGATAACACTCGAATTGTATCGCCCGTCCACAGCAATATTAATAGAGTTCCCAGGATTTCCTCGTTTTCTGCTGATATCCTTCACCAGGCAAATCTTCTTTGACATGTCTCGGTCGTTCAGTTCTTTGATTGCACTGCCCACAGTGTTGGATGTTTTCTGCATGCTACTTTTAGCTGGCGGTGGAATGTCCATACTTGCTAGTATGTACCGGAATTTTGAGTTCCCCATAGGTGCATCTTGTAGTCCTACAGCAAGACTCAGATTTGTTGTTGCTGGCTTTGGTCCCCTCTTAGATGACTCTGCCTCCTTGTATAGCTTCAATAATGGTGTAATAAAGCTGCAGTTGTTGCACTTGAATGACATCTTCCAGCACAGTCCCATCTTTCTTTCATCGGCCACAATCAGATTAGGCTGATGGCATTCAGTCGATTTCTGCCGATGACTTTCAAGTGCCACATTTATTGAACTCGCCATTTCTTGCTTGTCAACAAGTCTCATGCCATGACAGTTACTGTTTTCTTCTTGTTTTGCTCCAGGTTGACTTCTTGATGTTCTTGGCCGCAGCAGCATGACATCTCCGCGGAGCTCGCTTCCATCTGCAGTAGGTCTGGTAGACACTGGAAATTCATCTTCAGTCAGCCTGATGACAGATCTCTTAGGTTCAGCATCAACATGGAAATGACTGTCAGACTTCAAGCCTTTATTCCAAGGTGAGCATCCCTTCTTGAAACCGAACGCCTTCTTCTTTCGATCGCCCCTCATACTTGGACAGCAGTTGTTAATAGCATGAAGGTGATTAATCTTCTTGTGATGAAATCAGGAACTGGGGCCCCCTTTTATATTGAAAATTTTCAGTTTGGGAATCCAGATATCTGTTTGAAGTCTTTTAAACTGAAAAAACAGACCTCCCATATGCTGGCATATGTTTTTGATGCAGAAGCATGTGCAGTGAACCTGCACTAAGCACCCCACCCCCCACTGTGCAGCCAGGCGGCCAGCCAGCCACCTGTGTTCCTGGACACAGTGGCAGTCCTGTCTGGTGGCCATATCTTTTAAACCATATGACTTAAGATAAAATGCAACCCATCATTTTAAAGGTTAAATGTATGCCTTTTATAAAGTAATGAATTTGACAAAACTGAAATCTTTAAAAATTATATAATTCAGTTACAATGTTATGTAATATGACTAATTTTTATGATATTTAGTCCACTTTTTTTTAAAATTCAACTTGGTCATCTATGTGAAAATTACATTTTGTTTCAAGTAAATATTGAACAGAGCAGCAAAAATCTTTTTATTTGATTAAAAAATCTTTACTTTTAAGAAAGTTACAGCATTTTTAGTTTTGGTGCATTTCTACTTCAATGAGCCGACACATGGCGACAAAGGTAAATAGACCTATGGTACATAATATTCTGTCATGTCATCAGTATACAAGATAATGACTTTAAACTTTCCAGGTCTTCTACATATATGTTTGGGATAATGTATGCAAAGTTTTACCAAATTTGAATGAAAAATACTGGCTAAATAGGAATCAGACTACAGTTATTTGCCCTTGGTTGACCACAATAAGGAAGTGTTTACATAGTAAATAGTGCATGTGTTGAAAGTCGGATATAAATAAGTTGATGAATGAAAGAGATGGCAACATGGACATTTTTCAACAGAGTGGACCTTAATAAGCTGGTAAATGAAATCATTGATGAAGACTTTATGTCAATTTGTCTATTTTCAGTGATTGTGTTCATGGCCAAATTCACGTGGTTCCGGCGGATTACAGCCGAATGGTGCATGGTTGTACTTTGACTGGAAATTATGGGACCGGAAGCAGCTTGACCCCCAACTTTCTGCAGCTAGAATTTCTTCTCTTGGATGATACTACTGACAGCAAGTGACTCTGATTTGATTGGAGAGTTACCAACATGACCAGTGTCCACAATGTCTATATAGAACATATAGTAAAAATAACTGTGGTCTGAGGCCATATAGGTATTCGGATCACCTCGACCATTTCCTTAAATCGGACTGCTTTTGTGACAGACGTCAAAACAAAGATGGCAGCTCGAAGGACAACTCACTGCAGTATGAAGCCTGTAAAATTTCAATTTGTGGCGACTTCAATTTTAAATCAGCCAAGAATAAATTTACCTTGCGCAGCAGACACGCAGCTGTCAAGCGATATCATTATTCATGTTTTATGCGAACTACATTTGAGGCATATTCTTCTTCCGACTTCCGGCGAACAAAACGATCGTGATTTCAGTGAGTATCATTGCACCAGATACATCCGAGGGATAATTGTCCCGAGGACAGAATTACCCGAGGAGTTCCGATTGGGGACAATTATCCCTCCGATCAATCGGAACACCTCGGGTAATTCACGAATCAAAACGATCGTCATTCCCAAGGGGGTTCCGATTGAACAAAACTTTTATCTTTGTTGTTTTGATGACGTCATATGCCGACATTTTTATATTGCGGGATTTTCATACACCCGAGAGATGATTCGTGAACTATCCGAACCGTTCCGATTGCTTTTGAAACTGTTTTTACTCTTTTAGAAGATATTCAAGCCCGAGCAAAACGTTCATGTGTTTGGATTGTCATTGACACACATTTTTATATCATTTAGTTTTCATGTTTGTTCTTTGTAATTACTAATACACTTTCGTTGAAACCAAATAAAAATCTATAATAATTTAAATGTAAAAATAAATATTTCCTTTTTTTAAAGTCAGAAATGGTTTCCTTACGGCAGGTAGGTGCAAATGTAGAGTGTGTAGAAGTAGAAGCCGATAAACAGATTTGTATGTGACTGAGCTGTACACTTATGGGTGATATAACTAATTATGATATTCTAAAGAAAGTTCAATCGTTTATTGCACTAGAAAATTGAATCACTGAGGGAAAAAATACTGATCTCCTTTGGTAAATAAAGGTCAGCCATGAAGCATCTGTTATATTGAAATAGACAATAGCGGATAAGCCTTGTAAACAAAACGGAATTTATTTTAATAAAGGTCTTGGCGCAATTTGCCTCTAAAGTTTAAATATTAACTTTAGAATAAAGAACAAACTCATTTGTTGTATAAGCTTTATTAGTTCGATATAAGACGCAAGTATTCAACGAAAACATGATCATGTGAAGGGTGGTTTCTTTCATCAAGGGACAGTACTTTATTATACCAAATTGCAGGGATTATCTCCCTTGTCACTCGTTAACACTTTTTGTCCGAAGTAAAAAATGATCATTGTAACTTCAGAGAAAGGTTTAGGATTGCAACGTACAAATATTTAATATTTCTTTGGAAAGAATTTATATAAAGTAGTATTACTTGACAACAGGTATGATAATAAAGCCAATTTCAAATTTTAAAAAATAAATACTTCTTATATGAAGTAGGCATACATGAATATACGTACTCGAAATAGAGAAACATTTCGAAAATAGAGAATTTTTTATTGCATAAGGTATGTTGTATTACATATATAAATGTTTTAGATAATCTTGTGATCCATAGAACTATTTTATCATGACAATACAATGTGAAATTGATGAACAATTCAACAGTAAACAATTGTTACGATAAAGTTCAGTAACAAATGATGCACGGTAATGGTTATATCATGTACATTCGATCTTTTTAATTTCGGATTCATAAACATCTTTAAAATAGCTTCTTTCTGCATAATGTTTCGCATTTTTAAAACACAAAGTAAACAAGTGTATATATTTTCAAACGAAGTTTAAAAAAAGCCAGCTGAACAGATATGGTGTCTTCCCATCTCGGCATTGTGAATTGAGATTTTCAAATATGTTTTCTTTTCATAAACTTCACAAAAATGTATTACACTATGACTATGTGTATGAGAACTAAGCATGTCCACCTTTGTGTAAAATATGATGTATATTTAGTATTCAAACAACTGTATGACCTTCAAGCAATGGTTTGCCGCAATAAAGACTTCAATTTTAAATTGCCGAAATTCACGACTGGATTACATAGCAGTTTCAATACATGTTATTCGGAGTTATAGGACAAGATATTTCCGTAGCAATAAATCCAATTTTAAAGCTGATATCCGACAGTTTGTCTATATCTAATACATGCGACAACATCTTACTATCATTCTGGGGATGTTGTGCATAATTGTTCATAAACTTATACTTTAGTTTAGTTATAGGCTGTTTATTACACTACCATAATATTTAGATAGTACAGAGAGTGAAATACATCACTTTAAATGTACATTCCTTCTAAATCCATATCTAAGCACGATGACGATCCCAGACAAAAATAGATATCGACGTCAGAGATGATTTCCCGGATGTTCGTGGTCACGTGGTTTTCATAGTTTTAAAACACACACTAACTTTGTAGCGTGGCTTGGATAGGAAATAAATATTTTCAACGACAAGGGGTTACTATGTTTTACAGTTTACATGTAGGGAACCAACAAACAGCATTTCGCGGGATCTTTTTATGTAATCTGGTTGCGTGAGAGAGAAAATGTTCTAAAACAGTCGGATACCATCTTTAAAGCTTTGCGAATAAATCATAGTTGCCACATTGTAAAGTCGATATCGGGTAGTTCCTCATAGGAGCTGCATGGGACTTCTTGATTTCCTCTGGAAATAAGTAAACATAGATGAAAACACACAGACAAACAAACAACAACAAAACACACACAAAAAAAACAAAACCCCACCAACAACCCCCCCCCCCCCCCCCCCAAAAAAAAAAAAAAAACAAACAAAATAAAACAACAACAAAAATAACAACCGAAAACCAACAACAAAACAACAACAACAAAAATACAACAATAAACAAACAAAAACACAGATTATAATTATGAATAATTGGGAATTGACAAACAATTACAACCACAAATATGACAAGAAGAAATTAATTCAAAACAAATATTTCATGATATTAACCATTAGTACGCAATCAATTGATCATTGCGTTTTTCGTTTCTGTCTTCAAAAGTTTGTTTCAATGGAATCCTAAGAATACTGTCAAGTATGGACGGACGGTCGGTTAAGGCTGTTTCAATGGGGTTCTAAGACCACTGTCAAGTATGAACGGACGGTCGGTTAAGGCTGTTTCAATGGGGTTCTAAGACCACTGTCAAGTATGAACGGACGGTCGGTTTAGGCTGTTTCAATGGAATCCTAAGAACACTGTCAAGTATGGACGGACGGTCGGTCGGTTTAGGCTGTTTCAATGGAATCCTAAGAATACTGTCAAGTATAGACGGACGGTCGGTTTAGGCTGTTTCAATGGAATTCTAAGAATACTGTCAAGTATGGACGGACGGTCGGTTTAGGCTGTTTCAATGGAATCCTAAGAATACTGTCAAGTATAGACGGACGGTCGGTTTAGGCTGTTTCAATGGGATCCTAAGAACACTGTCAAGTATGGACGGACGGTCGGTTTAGGCTGTTTCAATGGGGTCCTCAGAACACTGTCAAATATGGACGGACGGGCGGTCGGTTTAGGCTGTTTCAATGGAATCCTAAGAACACTGTCAAGTATGGACGGACGGTCGGTTTAGGCTGTTTCAATGGGGTCCTCAGAACACTGTAAAATATGGACGGACGGGCGGTCGGTTTAGGCTGTTTCAATGGAATCCTAAGAACACTGTCAAGTATGGACGGACGGTCGGTTTAGGCTGTTTCAATGGGGTCCTCAGAACACTGTCAAATATGGACGGACGGACGGTCGGTTTAGGCTGTTTCAATGGGGTCCTCAGAACACTGTCAAATATGGACGGACGGACGGTCGGTTTAGGCTGTTTCAATGGGGTCCTCAGAACACTGTCAAATATGGACGGACGGACGGTCGGTTTAGGCTGTTTCAATGGGGTCCTCAGAACACTGTCAAATATGGACGGACGGACGGTCGGTTTAGGCTGTTTCAATGGGGTCCTCAGAACACTGTCAAATATGGACGGACGGACGGTCGTTTTAGGCTGTTTCAATGGGGTCCTCAGAACACTGTCAAGTATGGACGGACGGTCGGTTTAGGCTGTTTCAAATGGGTCCTCAGAACAATGTCAAGTATGGACGGACTAGTTAAGACGGGGGGGGGGGGGGGGGGGGGGCGTCGGTCGGGGGGGGGGGGTGATGGGGCGGGTGAGTTACATACAAACCGAACGTAATGGAGATGTATCTGCAAATCAATTAGGACGGGCAATGGGGTACATTCAAATCGATATCAATAGAGAAGTTACATACAGACTCGGAATACTCATTTACACTCGTTAGACAGAACATTGACAGAACAGTCATTAATTGTGGTGTTTGAGATGACAAATGGAATACTACTTACGGAACAGATGAACGCAGGAAAATGTTCTTCTGGACAAATTGTGTGTCTGTATTCTCGCACACAATCCGTGCGAGAGACTGCTTGTGGATTTCATTCACTTGATCTACAAACAATGTCAACAACAAATATTGAGATATTCCTATTAGAAGTATATCATTGTTAAGTAATCCGACACATTCCGACAATAGTCGACAAGCAGGTCGTCATTTCTCAACTCCAGTTATCTCCCGCCTCACTTCTACTTAAGCGCCCGATTTATCATTCTGTTTAACCATATTTTATATGTATAGATATATTTCACCATTATTAAGTGGCATGCGATCATCTGTTTAAATCAACAGTTGGTTTGTACTATTAAACTTAAAATCACCCAAAATAACTACTTCATTAACCGGTTATACTTCTTCTTTGCCCGGTTATACTACTTCTTTGCCCGGTTGTGCTACTTCATTGCCCAGTTATACTACTTTATCGCTCGGTTATACTACTTTGTCGCCCGGTTATATAACTTCATCGTCGGATTACAACACTTCTTCGACAGGTTATACTACTTCATTGCCGGCTATACTACTTCATCGTCCAGTTATACTACTTCTTTGCACAGTTATACTACTTAATTACCAGGTAATACTACTTCATTACCCGCTTGTACTACTTCATCGCCTGGTTATACTATCTGTGGTTGTTAACATCACCCTTTGTCACAATGTCTGCCGGGCAGATAAAGTCGTTCCCTTTACTTGCCTATGACGCTTATTGTTTTACATCGTCATGAAATCTGTAATCATGACGGTGAGATTGATATCGAAACCACTCTATTCAATATGCGATATGAACAGTACTTACCTATTCTCGGCTTCATAGTACATGTATATAGAGTGTCTATTATCATTTTTGTTTGATCGGACTGCCGTTATATCAACACTACTCACGCTCAGTGAATCTGCCGATAGTTGTGGTGTCGTCGGGAGGATTTGTGAAAAAGAACCGATCTCCCACCTTCAGTCGCTGGAACTGCCGCCCGATGATACACCCAAACAAAGGCCCGACGACACCGCCGGGAAGTCTTATTTCAGAGAGCCCGCCGGCGAACAAGTCAATATCGGCATCACTGGAAGATTAAAAAGAACTGAACTGAGATTTGCAGCAAGAATTATTGGATGTTTTAATGTTATAAGTTTACTTTTGTTCTGCCTAGGATGACAACATTAGGCAGGCTTGAATGAATATTTGAACGATCTTCGTCTAAATAGAGTATGTTGTTGCGGAAAAAAAATGAATATGACTATATACATACTACACAAACGTATTATAAATATCTTTATATATGAGTACCGAAAATTAATGTTAATTTGCAGATACCTTTTAAGTCGTTTTGTGTTCTTCCATTAATTTGCTAGGGATTTCTTTTACTTAATAGAAAATGACATATCAAGAAAATTATACAAGAACAAAATAAATAAGCTTCATGTTAATCAACCTTTCGTAGACTTCTCGAAGCAACTGTGCATTTTCTTCCGTGTGATCCGCCGGAAAGGGACCTTGACCACACCAAGCTTTCCACTTGTTGTAACTTGGCAACCCGTGGTCACGCCCCCTCATCACGTTAAACGCTGCCAGGTCAAGGCTCGCGTTAGTTGCCAGATCTAAAAATAGCCTGTTTCGTATCGCGTCGGTCAGTGATCTGTAAAGAACGATAGTTTTGTCATTTTGATTGATGTGTTTGAAACGAATCAGTCAAATTAATTTGAGATAAATCACATAATTTAAGGTCACTTGAACGATTTAATATCAAGGTAGTTAGGAACTTATGTAACGCAGTGTGATTATTTGATAAAAATATTGACACACATAGAAACCTGTTAATACAGGCATACAAATAAATCATAGTGCTCCTTTATCTTTATAAACTTTAAATATTATATTATATACTAGGAATTACGTAATGATTAACAAGATAAAAAGGAATAATTTTAGAGGTAAGTTTAACACTTAGCGAATTTCGATTGTAAACCTTTAGACCGCGTATAAATACGACATCCAGTGCAATGTAACCAGTATAAGACGACAGAGGCATACACTCCTGCAGTAAAGTGGGTCACCTTGTTTTAGTTCGTGACACTAAATATTTTGCGTATGTTAACCTCACTGAAACGGAGTTGCATAGATTGAAAAAGAGACAGATTATCTAACACAAAATATGTACGACAATTATCTACACCGTTCCTCATTGCCTCACATTGTGTTTTATATTTAGAAGCAGTGAATATCTCCCAGTGCTTGCAGTGCTTTGATGTAGATTACCAGTGCCATTTGTACTGACCTATCGGGTTCCTGGGCGCCTGTGGACTGTAGGTATCGCATCATGCCACAATGGTAGGGGGCCTCGTAGGACTGGGCAACTCGGAAAAAGTTATGGTCCAAAGGAAACTCTCGGAGCATCGTGTTGTCACTGTTTCTGCTGTATCCAAGATTGCTGGCAAGTACAGTATTTAAGTCTTAAAAGTCATAACTAAAGTTGTACTAATAACACAAATATAACATTTAGAACAGGTAGACGATGGCAACAAAAGCGTAGGTCGATATTAAAGCTTATATTGTTATTCTTCTAATAAGCTTTTTAGAGGCACACTCATATTATGGCGTTTTCTTGAAATAATAAAACATTGGGAAGAGCTGATGCATAAGAAATAATGAAAAACATTTTGAAAGGGAGAAAGAGATGATAACAAGAGATTAAATCTATGTAATATTTCTCTGTGAGCATTTCAAACTCTTTCAATTTAGTATGAAAGTCGGGAAACTTAGAAATATCAACCCATCTTGGACACACACAAAAAACAAGACATGGATACTTTAACTTAAATCATATCTTGCCATGAAGACATTCTTTACTTTGTTAATGTGGGTATTAATATTTTCATATAAAGCAATGCCAGAAAATCTTTGTAAATGTTTTAAAGGAATTTAAAGTAATATTGGGCAAAACAAGTGGATGGCATTTCAATCGATGCAAGTTTTCTTAAATATAAGTTCAATTTAATCATTCCGAGGTCCCTATTTTCTAAATACTAAAAATGAAATTCGCAATCAAAATCCTATTTCTATTTGTTACGTGATATTTAAAAAGCAATGACACACTATCTCACAAACAAAGCAAGAATACATACAAATAACAGCATTGGAGTGATAAAAAAGTAAACCAATACACAACAATAAAGGAAATTACACAAAACAAATCAGAAAATAATCAATTTTAAATTATACACAAAACTTTGGGTGAACTAATGAGGGTATTGCATATAATCCTTAACTGTTAAAATCTAAGCTAATTGCTTATAACCTGAATTAAAGTTCTCCGTCAATCAAACTAATACTCACCGATCTGCGTTATAGATAAGGCCAGAATAAAAATAATGTATCCGTAAAAATGACTTTTTACATTATATTAAATATGGTGTCCGACAGTTTGGGCAAACATTTCTTTACTAAATTAACCAATATAAGTAATTGGTATCTGAAATGTCTTGCAAAATGCTGTTCATTGATATCCTATATCCGTTTAAAAAGTCAAGCACAAATCGCAACTCGTCATTGCAAATAAGTATTTCTTATCCGAGACGCGCTGCAGAGATAGCTATTTTTAAACTTAGCCAACCACGTGGCCACTTACTTTGTTAATATTGTTGTATATAGCTAGCTATCCGAGTTATCCGCTCTGACGTCAATATCTATTTTTAGCAGAGACCGCTATCGAGCGTCTTGGAAAGAATACACATTCAAAGTGATCCTTTCGCGATTAGTTCTGGCTTACAATTCAGTCAGTGTTTAATCGTATTTCTTAAGACTTAAGTATGGATTTATACAAAAGTTAGGCCCAAATTACCCAAAGCAGAGGTTCAATATTATTATATGTCTTTGATATAAGCAAACTGTTATAGGCAACTATCTTTATGACACATTTAATGAATATTTACTTAGGAATGAGTGTGTGGCCGAATCTGAAAGCAGCAGTTCCAACATGATTGGATATTCCGGCATCAACATCCGGATTATAAACTGCGTCATATCCGGCGGGAAGGTCAAGGTCGTACAAATCTACCAGTTCTTTGCCAATGACAACCGGCATGTAATCTGTAATGACGTATGTTTTGTTGTTAATCCATCTGACAAACAATATTTTGTTGTTTATCCATCTGACAAACAATGTGTATGGTACCATTTTGCCATAAGCAAACTTCTTCTTTTATCTTGATATGTCTGAGATGTCTTAGGTGGCGAGGATCTATATGACTAAAGCCAATTCGCGGTACCGTGCTATTTCAGAGTTTTATGCCGTCATGAAGAAAGATGGACGAAAATCCAGACAAAGAAGATTTCAGTGTTTAAATATCGTGTTTAAGATTTGATATTTTTTTTTAATGTAAATTTTTAACAATTTTGCGAGATATTTTAAATGTTACCCAAATGAATTTCTCTTTATTACGCTAGGACATATAGAAACATGATGAGGTATAATGTAACACCGTAGTTGTTGTTGTTGTTTTGTTGTTGTTTTTGTGGGGTGGGTGGGGTTGGGGCTGGGGGTGGACGGTGTCGCTTGCTACACCGTCTAGAGTTATGTTACGAGAAAGCTGAATTTCTTAGAACCAAAGGATTGACCCTGCATGACCTTTACTACCCGCAGTCAGTAAATATCATGAACATGTAGGGCGTGTTCAGAAACAAATATGATGTCGAAGGGGATTAGACGAGTTAATTTGTCTCAATGTATGCTTCAAATGTTAACATTAATATTGTAATATATTTCCACTACATGTTCAAGTAATACTTTGTATCAGACCAAGTGTTCCAGTAAATATGCAGTGAAGTGTAGTCGATCCAGGGACGGATCCAGAATTCTTTGTGTGTGTGTGTGTGTGTGGGGGGGGGGGGGGGGGGGTGAATCACGATCCATTCAACTTTATCGCAGTAAATACTAGATAGATATATATACACAGTAAGAGACCCTTACTTCAACCTAAGCAGTCGACAAATATTACTTTATAAGCTTAGTATACTTAAGCTTACATGTATGCGTTTTCTCAACTCTAAACTCTTTACCTCATTGGTGTTCAACCCCCACCCCACCCCACCCCTCTGGATCATTATCTTAATTAAGATGTATTAAAACAATATACTCATGCACTACTAGGAATGACATACCATGGAACGTTATCTTCTGTATCTCTGCAATAACAATCTTCCGGGCTTCTTGGAACACAACTTCATCTGTCCACACGCCGCCATTTATCTCCTGGAGCTTGGCAGCAACACGGTTATGTTCCCGCATCATCAGGGTCAGGATTGCCTGCAGGTTTGGGGCTTCATTTACACGACGGTCTCCTGCAGGCAGAGCCAATGGCAGTACTTTATAACAATGTTGTGGTTTTGGTCCTCAGGTTAGACTAAATGTGGTGTTGATTGATAAATAAGGAAATGTGACAATGCCTTAAGAGCATTGCAACATATATTAACATTTGCAAAGGCACTAAGGTGTTCACATGCTCGTCAAATGTAAAAGTTACAACAATATTGTGACGAGATATTATATAAAATATACTAAACCCAACAGTTACCGGCTTTGGTTGGTCAGTTGGTAAAATGGCAGATTTGCGTGTTTAAACCAGTTGTATAAATTTCTAGCCCCATACTCACTCCAAGAACTTCAATAATTTGCACAGAATATTTCTTAAAAAAAGCTGGGTAGTGTATGTCTTCTAGCATGCCATCTTATTCCAGTATTCATCGTCTAACTATGGTGGACCTCCGAAGGAAAGGAGGACAGAGGCCAACCAAACAAGACCGGGTGGTTGGCCGTCGAAAAGAAACCGGGATCCAGTTTACACTTATTTGCAAAGAGATTGGTTGTCTGTAGTAATAAGGTAACTTAAAACTGGCGCATACTATCAGGAGGGCGCTTACCCGAAATGTTGTAAAGTGAACACGAGGAGGAAGGCAATTAACAGTTATCGCTCACGATACATGTTGTCATTATAATACACCATATTTCACTGTTAATTGTTACATTTACTTTAAAGAGCATGCTCAATGCGGCGCCTTAGATGCCTCACACTCGTTCGATATTTTGTAAAGTACTGGCATTGCTTCCATTAAGGTCATAGCTGATCATGAAATAATTGAAGTTGTTTAAGGCTGAGTAAGTCCTGAATTGTGATTATCTTCCATCATAAGCTAGGACAAACAAGCCACATCGATGTCTTGGATGAAAGCACGGGCATATTTTGTCATAATATTAGCTGGTTAGGGGTGCCCGCAGCGTATTGTCAGAGTCGCCGACTTGTCAACTACTCTGGCATCTTAGCTTCTCACTTCGTGGGTGAGAAGGACACAATGTGGGAAGGTCATATCTGAACCGTGGTGCGATAGTGGTTCTCCTCAGACAATTGTGTGGAATCTTTCTCCACCAAAATGGCTGGACGTGACCAACATGACCAACAAAAACAAATCACAAAGCTGGTTATTTCTGGACTGGCTGAGCCGTCGTCGTGTTGATGAGGTTCCGGGTGCTGAAATTATGATCTGAACAATTTGTTTTAATGTGACCAACATGATGAATACTTTTTATTTGTCTCGACCGAAAAGCTTAATAACTATAAATCCGGGAATGTCTAATCAATGGGTGTATAGGGAGTATCTTAGTAGTTTCCGCCACTTACCACATGGGTTCGAGTCTCAGCGGAGTCAAGAAAAATCATAAACGCAGATATAAAGATGACATGGATGGCTAGCATGATTTCTTCAGCAACCATAGCATCAGACATCGTCATAACATAATTGTTATGATGTATTTCGAGAGAATTATTCATCTTGTTTTTGTAACATCCCGCCGGCACTGTTCTGGTGATATTGGCGGTGTCCAGCATATGAGTGGTGGAGATATATACTCCAGACTTATGTCTTGGTAGAACCACTGGCGCATCGCAGGTTAGCTGGGAACGGGCCCCTATGAATGTTTCTCCCCGACCAATAACAAGTCAGCGCCTCTAAGCGCTCGGTCACGTGCACCCTTTACTGCAACTTTATAATAACTGTTAATGAAATATATCATTATGTGCGGCTCAATTTTATTATTAGGGGAACCTTAATCAGTATTTTGTCTGTTAACTTCTTAAAAACCGCTTCTGATTTGGGGAAAACGACCCACTATGTCTGTATCTTTTTAGAAATGGCTCAACAAAGACATTGGATTTCTATTGAATTTCTTTATTGTTGATTACACCTGACTTTATTTACAAAGTCTGTGTTTGCTTCCTTTCCTTATACATGTATGGTGGTAAAGTAAAAAACCAGCAGTGTGCGGCTCACCTGCATCATAACATGGCTGTTCTGTTGTTCCGTCTCTACATGCCTCCGGATCCGGATTAGCAGGAAGGTACTCGTGGGGGTCATCTTGATGTCGTCGGGACCGCAGGAAAGCTGCCATAATACAATGCTGAAACTTATTATGTTATTTTTGGAGAAACATTATAAGTCTACTTCCTAAATCTACAACACAAAGAGAGCAATTAGTCCTTAATGGGGTTTGATAAACTTGCTTAACGTTCCTATCTGCTAGTTGCTTTCTATGCAAAAATAATGTAATTAAATTGAAACCCCTTTTACTGCCATAATCGCTGCGCGTTCAAAAAATCTAAACAACGCATAGTGCTGCGTGTTCAATTAAAATAAACAGCGCCTGGTCCTGCGTGTTCAATTAAACTAAACAGTGTCTGGTGATGCGTGTTCAATTAAACTAAACAGTGTCTGGTGATGCGTGTTCAATTAAACTAAACAGTGTCTGGTGCTGCGTGTTCAATTAAACTAAACAGCGCCTGGTGATGCGTGTTCAATTAAACAAAACAGTGTCTGGTGCTGAGTGTTCAATTTAACTAAACAGTGCCTGGTGCTGCGTGTTCAATTAAACTAAACAGTGCCTGGTGCTGCGTGTTCAATTAAACTAAACAGTGTTTGGTGCTGAGTGTTCAATTAAACTGAACAGTGTCTCGTGATGCGTGTTTAATTAAACTAAACAGTGCCTGGTGCTGAGTGTTCAATTAAACTAAACAGTGCCTGGTGCTGCGTGTTCAATTAAACTAAAAATTGCCTGGGGCTGAGTGTTCAATTAAACTAAACAGTGTCTCGTGATGCGTGTTTAATTAAACTAAACAGCGCATGGTGCTGGGTGTTCAATTAAACTAACCAATGCCTGGTGCTGCGTGTTCAAATAAACCAATCAGTGTCTGGTGCTGTGTGTTCAATTAAACTAAACAGCGCCTGGTACTGCGTGTTCAATTAAAATAAACAGTGCCTCGTGCTGCGTGATCAATTAAATAAACAGTGCCTGGTGATGCGTGTTCAATTAAACTAAACAGCGCATGGTGCTGCGTGTTCAATTAAACTAAACAGTGCCTGGTGATGCGTGTTCAATTAAACTTAACAGTGCCTGGTGCTGCGTGATCAGTTAAACTAAACAGTGCCTGGTGATGCGTGTTCAATTAAACTAAACAGCGCATGGTGCTGCGTGTTCAATTAAACTAAACAGTGTCTGGTGATGCGTGTTCAATTAAACTTAACAGTGCCTGGTGCTGCGTGATCAGTTAAACTAAACAGTGCCTGGTGATGCGTGTTCAATTAAACTAAACTGTTTCTGGTGCTGCGTGTTCAATTAAACTAAACAGCGCATGGTGCTGCGTGTTCAATTAAACTAAACAGTGCCTGGTGATGCGTGTTCAATTAAACTTAACAGTGCCTTGTGCTGCGTGATCAGTTAAACTAAACAGTGCCTGGTGCAACAGTGTCTGGTGCTGCGTGTTCAATTAAACTAAACAGTGTCTGGTGATGCGTGTTCAATTAAACTAAACAGTGTCTGGTGATGCGTGTTCAATTAAACTAAACAGTGTCTGGTGCTGCGTGTTCAATTAAACTAAACAGCGCCTGGTGATGCGTGTTCAATTAAACAAAACAGTGTCTGGTGCTGAGTGTTCAATTTAACTAAACAGTGCCTGGTGCTGCGTGTTCAATTAAACTAAACAGTGCCTGGTGCTGCGTGTTCAATTAAACTAAACAGTGTTTGGTGCTGAGTGTTCAATTAAACTAAACAGTGTCTCGTGATGCGTGTTTAATTAAACTAAACAGTGCCTGGTGCTGAGTGTTCAATTAAACTAAACAGTGCCTGGTGCTGCGTGTTCAATTAAACTAAACATTGCCTGGGGCTGAGTGTTCAATTAAACTAAACAGTGTCTCGTGATGCGTGTTTAATTAAACTAAACAGCGCATGGTGCTGGGTGTTCAATTAAACTAAACAATGCCTGGTGCTGCGTGTTCAAATAAACTAATCAGTGTCTGGTGCTGTGTGTTCAATTAAACTAAACAGCGCCTGGTACTGTGTGTTCAATTAAAATAAACAGTGCCTCGTGCTGCGTGATCAATTAAATAAACAGTGCCTGGTGATGCGTGTTCAATTAAACTAAACAGCGCATGGTGCTGCGTGTTCAATTAAACTAAACAGTGCCTGGTGATGCGTGTTCAATTAAACATAACAGTGCCTGGAGCTGCGTGATCAGTTAAACTAAACAGTGCCTGGTGATGCGTGTTCAATTAAACTAAACAGCGCATGGTGCTGCGTGTTCAATTAAACTAAACAGTGTCTGGTGATGCGTGTTCAATTAAACTTAACAGTGCCTGGTGCTGCGTGATCAGTTAAACTAAACAGTGCCTGGTGATGCGTGTTCAATTAAACTAAACTGTTTCTGGTGCTGCGTGTTCAATTAAACTAAACAGCGCATGGTGCTGCGTGTTCAATTAAACTAAACAGTGCCTGGTGATGCGTGTTCAATTAAACTTAACAGTGCCTTGTGCTGCGTGATCAGTTAAACTAAACAGTGCCTGGTGCAACAGTGTCTGGTGCTGCGTGTTCAATTAAACTTAACAGTGTTTGGTGTTCAATTAAACTAAACAGCGCCTGGTGCTGCGTGTTCAATTAAACTAAACAGTGTCTGGTGCTGCGTGTTCAATTAAACTAAACAGTGGCTGGTTCTGCGTGTTCAATTAAACTAAACAGTGTTTGGTGTTTAATTAAACTAAACAGTGTCTGGTGCTGCGTGTTCAATTAAACTAAACAGCGCCTGGTGCAACAGTGTCTGGTGCTGCGTGTTCAATTAAACTAAACAGTGTTTGGTGTTCAATTAAACTAAACAGTGTCTGGTGCTGCGTGTTCAATAAAACTAAACAGCGCTTGGCGCTTCATGTTCAGTTTCAAATAACAATAAAGAACGACGAAATGTTGATGCTAGCTGACAACGTACCTCCGTCTCGGCGACTCTCCAGGTCGGCTGGCAGATAGCCGTATACGGAGCCACCATCGATGTAGGCCGTGATCATATTCACTTGGTTTCGAACACCTGGTTAACAACAATAGATACCCTTGATACCAGTGGCATAAATTGCTATGTTCGTGTAAAGTACTGCGCCATTATTGCAAGTCAATGTTTTAATGTAAATATTGAAGGCAAAATGTTCTACAAGAATAGCACAACAAAAGTTTGTTTCTGCATTGCACCGAAACAATGATGACGAGCTTTAGGTATCAGTGGAGAAATTAGATCAACACACACACGCGGAATCCAGTGATGGACCCTGGGGCGGGGGTTGGTTCCGCTACAACCACCCAGGTAAAAGAGCCTTAATGTGTGTATATCTCTAGCATCTAGCATTTACTGCGATAAAGTTGAATGGATCTTGATTTGATTCATAACCCCCTCCTCTCTCCCCCCACCACACACAATAACATTTTTAGATCCGCCGCTGGCTGAAGATTTCGGCGGAACTCAAATTGAGCACCAAGAATATGTTGCTTTTTAGCCTATTTTTCACTCGGGTTTTGCTCCATCGATGAGTGATCATGGGTTGACGTTGGCAAACGGACAACAAATGTGTCGCTGTGATGTTTGTTTGCTGCCTGCCTGCCTCTCTGTCTGTCTGTCTGTTTATATGTCTGTCTGTCTGTCTGTTTATCTGTCTGTCTGCCTGTCTCTCTCTCTCTGTCTGTCTGTCTATA
Organism: Sinonovacula constricta; assembly: GCA_007844125.1. NCBI lineage: Eukaryota > Metazoa > Mollusca > Bivalvia > Cardiida > Solecurtidae > Sinonovacula > Sinonovacula constricta. The sequence goes on along the minus strand of CM017563.1, from coordinate 3,437,445 downwards.
TGTCTGTCTGTCTGTCTGTCTGTCTGCCTCTCTGTCTGTCTGTCTATCTGTCTGTCCGTCTATCCGTCTGTCTGTCTTTCTGTCTGTCTGCCTACCTGCCTGCCTGCCTGTCTGTCTGTCTGCCTGCCTGCCTGCCTGTCTGTCTGTCTATCTGTTCATTAAGATACAAATATGGTCAAATTAACGATGTTCAGCTAATTATTGGTGAAGAAAAAACGAGACATTTGTCTAGGTAGAACTACCGACACACCGCAGGTTAGCTTGAAGACTTCTGTACAATCAGGTTCTCGCCCCGACCGCGGTTCGAGCCCCGGGCAATGAGAAACTGAGACATAAGATGTCAGAGACTCTACCTTTAACATGTTTTGTATTGTACCGTCAGTATGCAATTCAACCAGATTACAGATGTCAAAACTATAAACTGTGTGACAATCAAATCTTAAATCGTTAGTCACGTTGTGTGTTTTTCCCTGTTTAGAGCTTATTTATGTGCTTTCATAATAGCCAGTACTAGCACAAACTATTGCTTCAAATAATAATTCTGAAAATGCAGACATGTCGTCTATTATTTCAAAAGTTAGATGTACTTGTGTTGGGTGTATAAACTTGTAAGAAAATGATTTTTACATCAAAGATAAAACGTACGTACATTGTTCATCGCCGTCACATACGTTACACGGGACCGGTGTGGAACGTACGAAATTTAAACAGGTGACGTTAACGGACTTGAAGTACTCGTCGTTACTGACGTCAACGGGCAGACATTGCGTCGGGCTAAATGAAAAAAAGAATAGGTACATATAGATTTTTTAAATTTTTTGTTGTACATATATATTAGTTTAAATTGGGAAACAGTACCTATTGCCATATGATATTTATATTTAATTGATCAGTGTAATAATGTGGTAAGTAATTCGCATAAGAATAAGATAGCTTATGTATGACTACTGACAAGTAACTTAGTATTACTCTAAAGTGCACCGAACAATTTGACACCTGTACAAGTTCTGCTAGACAAGCACAATATTATTTAAAAAAATCAACACCAACATATTCATTGTTCACCTGTTGGAACTTACCAGGTGGCGCTTATGTTTTCATCGCAGCAGTCTATAGAATGTCCGTTGACGTCTTCAATGTTTATAAAATGAAATAAAGACATAAGAATAATATATATTATTTTACAACCATGATCTATATTTGTTTTAAACAAAGGAATCCGAATATTAACTATAGGTGGCTTAAAAGTGAGACGAAACAAATATATCAGAATAATAAAATAAGAAATAAAACCCTGATATTAACAGTAAAACAGTCGAAGCAAGAATTTTGGATACATCTATACCATTTTACAGGTATGTTTGTTTATTGTTTGTTTATTGTTATTGTTTATTTATTGTCTGTTTATTTTTTATTTATTGTTTGTTTATTGGGTATATTGTCCCACCGACAGTATTTCAGTTATCTGCTGAAGACGGTGTCCTCTTGAAGCAGATATAGAGCTGCCTTCATTGTGTAAAGCATGACGTGAACACCTGACATGATATCACACCCAGTCACATTATCCTGACCCCAGGCCAACCAGTCATGGAACTACCCTTATATTTACTTGAGAGTTACCATTTTCACGACTTTGGAATGTCGCGGCCCTGGATCGAACCCGTGGCCACCCGTACTTGAAGCCGACGCACTACCGACTGCATTACCAGCTCCGAGACCCTTATACAACTATCTATAGACTTATATTTATTCCTCATCTTGGTATATGTACATGAAATAATTACATTTAGAAATATATGAGATGACATTACTTTTGCCAAAAATTGGGATGGGATAGGATGGGATTTGCCGGCATTTCTGCCGATACCGTGGAGCGACATTTCTATCATTATAGCACATGGGCACTTATGAGGTGCCCAGGGACTGGACCCGGCCGGCCCACTTTACTGACACCGACGAGTCAGGCGAAATAATGTCCTCTTAGCCCCGAACGTTAGGAGGGAAGCCATTACTATCAACTTTAAAGTCTTCGGTTTGACCCGAAAGGGGTATGAACCCGCGACCTCCCGATCCGCAAGCCGTCGCTCAACCAATTGACCTATTGCGGCCGGATGAATGAGAATATTAGTGTGAAAGCGAGGACAAATATTGTTCCTGTTGAGCGGGGTCATCACAAAGATTCTTTAATTGCTAGCATGATTTAGTACAACATTTTTACATAAGCGTTAGTCTAATCTGTTGTAAGGTTTAGACATAATATTTAGAATGTGTCGACAATTGTAAAAAAATATGTACGATATCCTGATATAATCTTCACTCAGAAAAAAAACGGATAGGAAGCAAAGACTTTCCCACGTTAAGTCTTTCGTCCCGTTGCCCTTTTTTATTTTTGCGCTAATTACAAATTACCTGTAGTTAAAGTTGTTTTGATGAAGTCATGGGCCAGTTTTTGTCCGAATGCCATCACCCACAGGGTGTATTCTGGGCTCTGTGAGTCGCTCAGCTGCTTAAACACCTTGTTCGAAACCAGGCGAGGGTTCGGAAGTTCGGCACCCGTCACAGATCGTCGCACAGACTGGACCCCTAGTGGTGGAATAGAAACCAATTTATTTTTATTTCTTTAAATGGAAATGGAGCAATCTAACTGTTTGTAGCGTTGAAGCAATTTGTTTCGTTTAAATGAAAGTAATCAAATGAAAATATAGTTCCCTGAATGAATTTCAGGAAGGTGATAGGGTTTAAAAAAGACTTAACCACGAGTATTGAGCAGTGAAATATTTATATAATTTGGACTTGTACAGACAGAAGTGGTGGAACCGTGTATCACTGATAATAGATCATGTAATTTTAGACAATACTCCTACTCGTACAATCGAATTGCTTAATTTCCCCAGTGTTACCACATTTACAACCCAGACAGGCCGTATAACTGATGGTATATATACGTTTGGATTTCACGTAAAGTGCGTGGCAGTTGCAAGTACTGGTAGAAATAGTCAACAAGGCATGTGACTTCTTTAAACACATTCAACACGAAATGCGGAATCTCAACAAAGCTTTTAAACAAAACAGTTTTGATGTAAGCACATATAACTTGTTTTTATCTGTAAGCAAACCTGAGTGAATATTTGATGATCAGCCATATTGAGACCGGCTTGCAACACAGACAAAAATCGCGTACACATCGTGCCTTTAGCTCAGACAAAAAATCTCGCAATCTGATTGGACGATGGGAGTCGTCTAAGCTGTCTATACAACTTGTGCAGAAAAAAAATATGGGATATATTCCCTCGCTAAGCTCCCTCGATATGGGACTATATCCCATGTACCACTGCAGTCATTATATAATCCATACGTGTATGTTGTCAACTTTGAGTAGACTAATTGGCTAAGATGCTCATATTTTGATCTATGGTTCGTGGGTTCGAGTACTTTAAAATACACTTTTTTTATTTGTTTTGTGCGTATCATATAATTATTTACAACGGTATACACGCTTTGCTAGTTTTTTATTTACAAGTATCTAATTATGTATGTTAAAAGAAAAAAGTACACTATTTTAAATAGTTCGTTTTACTGTCACCCACAGAATTTACTGTCGCGCAAGATTCTCTTATATTTTTAGTACAGATGGTATCTAAGGACTAAGAGGACATAATTGGTCATTTTTACCGAACAAGATATCCAACCTGAGAATTATTTACATTTTAGATTATGTTAAACAGTCTTTACTTTATCTTAAATATAAGTTTATGCAACAATTATGCACAAATAACCAGGACAGAAGTAAGGCTGCTGTTTCATGAATTTGATTATTTTTACATTGAGGCAAAAAAGGTAAAAAATAAAAGAAGTATAAAATGGAATGTGGACTCTGGAAGGTTAATAAATTGTAAGTGGGCAGTGGTGGATCTACCCAGCAGGGGCGGATCTATCCAGCAGTGGTGGATCTACCCAGTAGGGGCGGATCCAGAAACTTTTGGTGGTGGATGGGGGAATGAATCAGGATCCATAATATATATATATATATATATATATATATATATATATATATATATATATATATATATATATATATATATATATATATATACATATATATATATATATATATATATATATATATATATATATATATATATATATATATATATATATATATATATATATATATATATATATATATATATATATATTATGGATCCTGATTCATATATATATATATATATTAATATATCTATATCTCCATCCCTGGCCAGCTGTCAGATATATCTATATCTCCATCACTGGCCAGCTGTTAGATATATCTATATCCCCATCCCTGGCCAGCTGTCAGATATATCTATATCTACATCCCTGGCCAGCTGTCAAATATATCTATATCTCCATCCCTGGCTTACTGTCATATATATCTTTATCTCTATCCCTAGCCAGCTGTCAGACATATCTATATCTCTATCCCTGGCCAGTTGTCAGATATATCTATATCTCCATCCCTGGCTTACTTTCATATATATCTTTATCTCTATCCCTAGCCAGCTGTCAGACATATCTATATCTCTATCCCTGGCCAGCTGTCACATATATCTATATCTCCATCCCTGGCCAGTTGTCAGATATATCTATATCTCTATCCCTGGCTTACTGTCATATATATCTTTATCTCCACCCCTGGCCAGCTGTCAGATATATCTATATCTCTATCCCTGGCTTACTGTCACATATATCTATATTTCCACCCCTGGCCAGCTGTCAGATATATCTATATCTCCAACCCTGGCCAGTTGTCAGATATATCTATATCTCTATCCCTAGCCAGCTGTCAGATATATCTATATCTCCATCCCTGGCCAGTTGTCAGATATATCTATATCTCCATCCCTGGCTTACTGTCATATATATCTTTATCTCTATCCCTGGCCAGCTGTCAGATATATCTTTATCTCTATCCCTAGCCAGCTGTCATACATATCTATATCTCTATCCCTGGCCAGTTGTCAGATATATCTATATCTCCAACCCTAGCCAGCTGTCAGATATATCTATATCTCTATCCCTGGCTTACTGTCATATATATCTTTATCTCCAACCTGGCCAGTTGTCAGATATATCTATATCTCTATCCCTAGCCAGCTGTCAGATATATCTATATCTCCATCCCTGGCCAGTTGTCAGATATATCTATATCTCCATCCCTGGCCAGTTGTCAGATATATCTATATCTCCATCCCTGGCCAGCTGTCAGATATATCTATATCTCCAACCCTAGCCAGCTGTCAGACATATCTATATCTCCATCCCTGGCTTACTGTCATATATATCTATATCTCCACCCCTGGCCAGCTGTCATATATATCTTTATCTCCACCCCTGGCCAGTTGTCAGATATATCTATATCTCCAACCCTAGCCAGTTGTCAGATATATCTATATCTCTATCCCTGGCCAGTTGTCAGATATATCTATATCTCCATCCCTGGCCAGTTGTCAGATATATCTATATCTCCAACCCTGGCCAGCTGTCAGATATATCTATATCTCCATCCCTGGCCAGCTGTTAGATATATCTATATCTCCACCCCTGGCCAGCTGTCAGATATATCTATATCTCTACCCCTGGCCAGTTGTCAGTTATATCTTTATCTCCAACCCTGGCCAGCTGTCAGATATATCTATATCTCCAACCCTGGCCAGCTGTCAGATATATCTATATCTCCATCCCTGGCCAGCTGTCAGATATATCTATATCTCCATCCCTGGCCAGCTGTCAGATATATCTTTATCTCCAACCCTGGCCAGCTGTCAGATATATCTATATCTCCATCCCTGGCCAGCTGTCAGATATATCTATATCTCTACCCCTGGCCAGTTGTCAGATATATCTATATCTCCAACCCTAGCCAGTTGTCAGATATATCTATATCTCCATCCCTGGCCAGTTGTCAGATATATCTATATCTCCATCCCTGGCCAATTGTCAGATATATCTATATCTCCATCCCTGGCCAGCTGTCAGATATATCTATATCTCCAACCCTGGCCAGCTGTCAGATATATCTATATCCCCATCCCTGGTCAACTGTCATATATATATATATATCCATCCCTATATATATATATATATATATATATATATATATTTATCTCCATCCCTGGCTAACTGTCTGATACCACCTTCAAAGCCCAAATCGTGCGATATTATTATTTATACGGACGTCGTACGGCTAATGTGTAGCTAGCATAACATTGTATCGTTTTATCGTTTAAAGTTTTTGTGTATGTAAAAGTTGTATGTATCATCTGGTGGATACTTATGTATGACACACCGAACACTGAGTAATCTTTTAGCTTGGCCTACCATCATGGTATTCTGCCGGCAGGTCCCGGAGGAGCGCCTGGCCATCGGATCCCCAGGTCGGGTGTAGGAGGTTGTTACACACCCCGTCAGGTCGGGAGTAAGTATCGGGGTTGGGACACGTGATCGGCGGCTGATCACAACTCGTCTGGCCGAGGCAGGATTCTATCGCTCCTCTGGATGAAATGTAAGAACACGTAGAACCATATGGTGACAAAGATTATGAAAGCTTGCACCAATTGTTGCCCTAGGAGAGGATCGATTAAAAGTGTTGCTATAATATAAAGTTCAAAGGTTTTCATCGTATTATTTGTGCCTTTTTTGTATGTCGTGGATGAATGCGTTCAACAACTTCATTTAACAAAACTATTCAGAAAAATCGTTATTTCCAATACAAAATACAACTTTGCATTAAATCTTGATTAACGCTTGTGCTGGCAAATTAGGGCCTTGGGTTTGGAACTTTATAGTTCACGGCAGATCAGCGCCATACGTTTACTCATGTAACCTTAAGACAGCTTTCTTCGTATCAGTATATTAACATTCTTATATACTTTTCACAAAACAAGACGTTCATCTTTTTTTCATAATTCGCATTGCCCACGTAAACTTTAAATGACGCCAGAATAAGTGTGAATACATGACGCTATGCACGTGAATAAACAAGCGCGTGCCTCTTATATGCTTATATTATTTTATGCTGTTGAAGAGACTAAGCTACATGTTAACATAACAAAACATTCCGTTTTATTTGGCATTGTCCTTAATATGTATGAGTCATTTAAGTTATGATTTATTTAAATTAAAAAGTACGTTAATCAACGATCAGTTTTCATGTGGTCTTGAGATTAATAACACAAGCGCCCCCCACCCCCCACGCCCCCCCCCCCTCCCCTCACCACCACCAACAACCATGTAAAAGTGTAGAGTTGTGAAAACATATACATGTAAGCTTAAAAATACTATGCCTTTAAAGTAAATTTTGTCTGTTGACCTCTTAGGCCGAAGTTAGGGTCTCTTATTGTTTATGCATATCCAGTATTTACTGAGATAAGGTTGAATGGGTCCTGATTCATTCCTGACCCCACGACCCCCCCCACCACCAAAATATTCTGCATCCGCCCCTGCACGATTGGGTGTGTCTTACGAATGTGCGCGATTGTTTGAATTGCCAGGTGTGTTTGCAAAATAAGCACACAAAAAAACCATGAGCAAAATCGTGGCTGAACAGATAATATAAATGTAAATATATAATATATTTTCAGACGTTTATTCTTTATAAATACGTGTCGACGAGCCAGCAAATTAGCGCTGATAACGTTTGAACGTCAGCAAAATAAGGTTCAACACTTAAAGGTGATATCCGACAGTTTGACTATATAAAATACATATAACTATCTCGTACAACTGCTTTAGGGACTTTATACATATTTGTTGTATAGATTTATACTGCAGTCTTAACAAATACGATTTTAAACACTAACTGATTTTTGTTTTTGCTTTTGAAATACATCGCGGAGACAAGTAATGATCATTAAAGGGATGTCCAGCTATTTTGGTGTTTGGTGGAGGAAGATCCTAAACAAATGTCTGGGTAGAACCACCGGCGCACCGCAAGTCAGCTGGAAGATCTTCCCACATTAAGTCCTTCGCCCTGAATGGGGACTCGAACCCACGCGGTGAAAAGCTAAGCGGTCCGAGGAGTTACAAATCGACTACTCTACCCCACGTCATGGGCGCCCCAGAAAACTAACTGAATTGTTAGAGAGAAGTAATCGCGGAAAAAAAAATCAGTATGATTTTTTTTCAAACTGTATAAAAAGTTCGATAGTGGCCACTGCTAAAAATAGATATCGACGACAAATCAAATTACCTGGATGACGATATAACTTGATCACAAAAGTAAGTGGTCACGTCGTTTTCTAAATTTAAAAAATAACTATCTCTGCAGCGCGGTTCAGATAGGAATTACCTCTTTGCAATGACGAGTGCTGATTTATGCTTGACTGTTCACACAGATCTAGGACATCAATAAACAGCATTTTTCAAGTACTTTTCAGATAATAATGAATTAGAAAATAAATTTTGTTCCAAACTGTCGGATTCTACCTTTAAGTGTATACATCGGTCACGTGCAATTCTGTATAGTCAGGAGAAGTTTGTTTAAATCGAAAGTAGGAAGAACAATATCTATACACACATGACATGAAAGAGTTGAATATTATCACAAATGTATATAATTGTTATTACAATATTACTAAATGATGCGCATGAAATTCTAGTTGATTCTAAGCAAAATGTGGCTAGCGACTGTGTTTTCTACGTAAAATGAGCTTATAATGAAACATATATATGTCGTCGTGGAATGGTTTTATTTACCCTCGCCTTTTACCCATAGGCATATGGCGAGCATATATTTACGTGAGAGTGGTGACGCAGTCATATCCAGGGGAATTCGATTGGCGAAACAATTTAATGTTTTCAAATGTATCTACATGTATATAGACCAAAATTGAATACTTTACGAGCTGTAAAATTAAATTGATATAACATAGATATATTTTATGTATGGTCAGTGCCCCCCCCCCCCCCCTCCCCCTTAATCCACTTCTGAAAACTCCCATCAAGATACATGAACAACGTGTACCTAGTTAGTCCGGTCAAGATTTGTAGTTGCAAAAGCAGCTCTTCATCGCTCGTAGTGGCAGCCGTGTCCCCTCCTATTGATTCCAATTGTAGATCAGGACTCTGGGAGGCTGTAGTAAAAATTCCCAATTTTGATTTCCTTAATCTTTATTGATATCGCAATACATTTATAAAGATCGCCAGCGGGTTCGATTAATTACATAAACAGTTGACAGTAACAAACCATAACTCTGATGGGAAGTATTTGCTTCTTTGTTTGTAAAAAGTATGACGTCATTTGCTTTGCATCAATATTTTCTTGCATCTTAAAAATGAGACACAACCATCATAACTTCCCTAGCAGTATTTACTACAAACATAACGACTCCAGCAATATTTACTACAAACACAACTACCCCAGCAATATTTACTACAAACATAACTACCCCAGCAGTATTTACTACAAACATAACGACCCCAGCAGTATTTACTACAAACATAACTACCCCAGCAGTATTAACTACAAACATAACGACCCCAGCAGTATTTACTACAAACATAACGACTCCAGCAGTATTTACTACAGACATAACGACTCCAGCAATATTAACTACAAACATAACTACCCCAGCAGTATTTACTACAAACATAATGACTCCAGCAGTATTTACTACAAACATAACTACCCCAGCAGTATTTACTACAAACATAACGACTCCAGCAATATTTACTACAAACATAACTACCCCAGCAATATTTACTACAAACATAACTACCCCAGCAATATTTACTACAAACATAACTACCCCAGCAGTATTTACTACAAACATAACGACTCCAGCAGTATTAACTACAAACATAACTACCCCAGCAGTATTTACTACAATCATAACTACCCCAGCAGTATTTACTACAAACATAATGACTCCAGCAGTATTTACTACAAAGATAACTACCCAAGCAGTATTTACTACAAACATAACTACCCCAGCAGTATTTACTACAAACATAACTACCCCAGCAGTATTTACTACAAACATAACAATCCCAGCAGTATTTACTACAAATATAACGACCCCAGCAGTATTTACTAAAAACATAACTACCCCAGCAGTATTTACTACAAACATAACAACCCCAGCAGTATTTACTACAAACATAACTACCCCAGCAGTATTTACTACAAACATAACGACCCCAGCAGTATTTACTACAAACATAACTACCCCAGCAGTATTTACTACAAACATAATGACTCCAGCAGTATTTACTACAAACATAACTACCCCAGCAGTATTTACTACAAACATAACTACCCCAGCAGTATTTACTACAAACATAACGACCCCAGCAGTATTTACTACAAACATAACAACCCCAGCAGTATTTACTACAAACATAACTGCCCCAGCAGTATTTACTACAAACATAACTACCCCAGCAGTATTTATTATAAACATAACTATCCCAGCAGTATTTACTACAAACATAACTATCCCAGCAGTATTTACTGCAAACATAACAACCCCAGCAGTATTTACTACAAACATAACTACCCCAGCAGTATTTACTACAAACATAACGACCCCAGCAGTATTTACTAGAAACATAACTACCCCAGCAGTATTTACTACAAACATAACTACCCCAGCAGTATTTACTACAAACATAACTGCCCCAGCAGTATTTACTACAAACATAACTACCCCAGCAGTATTTACTACAAACATAACTACCCCAGCAGTATTTACTACAAACATACCTACCCCAGCAGTATTTACTACAAACATAACTGCCCCAGCAATATTTACTACAAACATAACTGCCCCAGCAATATTTACTACAAACATAACTACCCCAGCAGTATTTACTACAAACATAACTATCCCAGCAGTATTTACTACAAACATAACAACCCCAGCAGTATTTACTACAAACATAACTACCCCAGCAGTATTTACTACAAACATAACGACCCCAGCAGTATTTACTACAAACATAACGACCCCAGCAGTATTTACTACAAACATAACTGCCCCAGCAGTATTTACTACAAACATAACTACCCCAGCAGTATTTACTACAAACATAACTACCCCAGCAGTATTTACTACAAACATAACTGCCCCAGCAGTATTTACTACAAACATAACTACCCCAGCAGTATTTACTACAAACATAACTACCCCATCAGTATTTACTACAAACATAATGACTCCAGCAGTATTTACTACAAACATAACTACCCCAGCAGTATTTACTACAAACATAACTACCCCAGCAGTATTTACTACAAACATAACTACCCCAGCAGTATTTACTACAAACATAATGACTCCAGCAGTATTTACTACAAATATAACTACCCCAGCAGTATTTACTACAAACATAACTACCCCAGCAGTATTTACTACAAACATAACTATCCCAGCAGTATTTACTACAAACATAACAATCCCAGCAGTATTTACTACAAATATAACGACCCCAGCAGTATTTACTACAAACATAACTATCCCAGCAGTATTTACTACAAACATAACTACCCCAGCAGTATTTACTACAAACATAACAACCCCAGCAGTATTTACTACAAACATAACTATCCCAGCAGTATTTGCTACAAACATAACTACCCCAGCAGTATTTACTACAAACATAACAATCCCAGCAGTATCTACTACAAACATAACTACCCCAGCAGTATTTACTACAAACATAACTACCCCAGCAGTATTATTACAGACATAACTGCCCCAGCAGTATTTACAACAAACATAACTATCCCAGCAGTATTTACTACAAACATAACTACCCCAGCAGTATTTTCTGTAAAAACATATCAGCCCGCACCAAAAACTGACTGTTTTCAACGACGACCAGATTTGTTGCAGATGAATTAAAATATAAAAAAAATATTAACTCTTTAACATCACAGCCAAGTTGATATTAATTTGCATTTACCTGTTAATTGTTGTTGTTGCTGCTGTTGTTTTTACTTTTCGGACGTTAATCGCATGATTATCTACATTAATAGTTGCGCTTGTTATGCAGCATGATTCTGATTTTAATTTGATATTAAGTTTTTTTTGGCACATTAATTTGTTTTTTGAATAAGGCGTCACCGAGCGGTTATCACTGCGAGACAATCACCGGACGAGATACATGTGGTAAATATGTAAATCGCGGTCTGAAATCGAGCAGTGATCAGACGATTAACAAGCGGATAACGTGCATTATTGCAGCAGAGATTGATTGAAACAGGTATCTAGCATATGCAGGTCCGCCGGCTGCCTCCATTGAAAAAAGCGTGCCTCCCAGCTCATGTAAAGTCACGGACAGGTACCCAGACGACAATTATACACCGGGGGAAGCATTTTCGAGCGCGTGTTGCTGCCGCTAAGATAGCCGTACGAAATCAGAGAGCTTATTTTCAGCGGTACAGACGACGCTTAGACGACATGTACTCATCGTGCCTGACGCCAAAAATAACCTCGGTCGCAGTTAGCTTAAAATTAGTCAAAATCCATAAACGGGCGCCATCCTATGAGCAGATTTTTCACCCGGTTGCAACTCCTCCATTGAAGTCATCGTCCGATTCGCCCACTTTGCTTTCAACCAGCCGCTGCCCAGCAGTTTCTATTTAGGACCGAAGGTTAATAAAAGAATATCACTATCTTCCTTTCTCCGGGCTTGGCTTTTGTTTCAAGACTAGGTTCAAAGGGAATGAAACAGGACTCGGTTGATCGAGCGGTACAGGCTTGGCTTTTGTTTCAAGACTAGGTTCAAAAGGAATGAAACAGGACTCGGTTGATCGAGCGGTACAGGCTTGGCTTTTGTTTCAAGACTGGGTTCAACAGGAATGTAACAGGACTCGGTTGATCGAGCGGTACAGACTTGGCTTTTGTTTCAAGACTGGGTTCAACAGGAATGAAACAGGACTCGGTTGATCGAGCGATACAGGCTTGGCTTTTGTTCCAAGGCTGGGTTCAATAGGAATATATCAGGACTTGGTTGATCGAGCGGTACAGGCTTGGCTTTTGTTTCAAGACTGGGTTCAACAGGAATGAAACAGGACTCGGTTGATCGAGCGGTACAGGCTTGGCTTTTGTTCCAAGGCTGGGTTCAATAGGAATGTATCAGGACTTGGTTGATCGAGCGGTACAGGCCTGGCTTTTGTTTCAAGACTGGGTTCAACAGGAATGAAACAGGACTCGGTTGATCGAGCGGTACAGGCTTGGCTTTTGTTCCAAGGCTGGGTTCAATAGGAATGTATCAGGACATGGTTGATCGAGCGGTACAGGCTTGGCTTTTGTTTCAAGACTGGGTTCAACAGGAATGAAACAGGACTCGGTTGATTGAGCGGTACAGGCTTGGCTTTTGTTCCAAGGCTGGGTTCAATAGGAATGTATCAGGACTTGGTTGATCGAGCGGTACAGGCCTGGCTTTTGTTTCAAGACTGGGTTCAACAGGAATGAAACAGGACTCGGTTGATCGAGCGGTACAGGCTTGGCTTTTGTTCCAAGGCTGGGTTCAATAGGAATGTATCAGGACTTGGTTGATCGAGCGGTACAGGCCTGGCTTTTGTTTCAAGACTGGGTTCAACAGGAATATATCAGGACTCGGTTGATCGAGCGGTACTGGCCTGGCTTTTGTTTCAAGACTGGGTTCAACAGGAATGTATCAGGACTCGGTTGATCGAGCGGTACAGGCTTGGCTTTTGTTCCAAGACTTGGTTCAACAGGAATATATCAGGACTCGGTTGATCGAGCGGTACTGGCCTGGCTTTTGTTTCAAGACTGGGTTCAACAGGAATGTATCAGGACTCGGTTGATCGAGCGGTACAGGCTTGGCTTTCGTTCCAAGACTTGGTTAAACAGGAATATATCAGGACTCGGTTGATCGAGCGGTACAGGCTTGGCTTTTGTTCCAAGACTTGGTTCAACAGGAATATATCAGGACTCGGTTGATCGAGCGGTACAGGCTTGGCTTTTGTTCCAAGACTGGGTTCAACAGGAATGTATCAGGACTCGTTTGATCGAGCGGTACAGGCTTGGCTTTTGTTCCAAGGCTGGGTTCAAAAGGAATGAAACAGGACTCGGTTGATCGAGCGGTACAGGCTTTAGATTTTAAGATCGGAGAGTCACGGGATCGAATCCCTGACCCGGTATGCAATCATGGTCCTATAGCGAGTCTACTGAACGTATACTGGATAAAAGTCTATAAAGTACTCGCAGTGGTCTTTCAGGGTGTTATGTACAGTAGTACACCAGCGTTTAAGGATACGCTAGTCAGGTTAAGGTTTGTTTACTGTTGTGGTATTGATGACGTAGCATTCGCGTAACTGCTAGAAAAAAAGGATTATGCTAGAAAGTTCATTTGATTATTTTTTAACGAGGTTTCATTAATGTTCTAGAAATTCTTTGGGTATATATAAGGTCGTGTTTGCCGATTTAAAGGAAGTTTGGATAAACGTTTGGACATAGAGTTAGGACATATAGTTTGGAAATACTTTCAGCTTCTATATTAAATCTTTCTGTGTTGGAACTTACGTGTACTTTCTATATTCTACAGAGACATAAATATTAAAGTGTTGAATTTGGAATTATATCATTTACATTCGTGTTTTGTACTACCTTTGGATTATTTCAACTGTGCTTATCTACGAGGACATTTTACCGAAAACTCTAAAAAATATTAATTGGACTATTAAAGGGACACCTACTAATTGGACAAACTGTAAGCTAACATTAATTTTGCTTTCTGAAATTTTGTCTCATTTATTTGTTTTTATTTTATTACGTCATAGATTTAATTGTTTATTAAAATAAAACATTATGTACTAGTTTGTTGCTGGCTTGTTATTTCTGTTACACTATTTTGTCGTTTAGTAAACGTACCATTTTATAAATAAATCTTAAATAGCGACACCGGTCGTTACAGTACTAACAGGTGTCTCCAAAAAAAGGGTTTCGAACAATTCGTTACACTTAGTTGTTACATATTCGTACGAATTCATCACACATGTGACATATTAGTATGTGTGAAAATTCCGGTTCAACAAAGCTGTTGCTGGCCGGATGCAATTAAAGCGCTTATTTATCAGTAGATATCTGATATCTATAAGTTCTTTGTGTGGGAAGGGGTGCAAATCTGATGGCAACTGAGATTTGCTTGGACAAGCTGTCAGAATAGTAAATATACTAAGTACATCATGCGCCATAATGCGGATGTGACACCATTTTGGTGGTACATTTTCTGGTACGGATATTTACTTTTTTACTTACGAATTTAAATTAAATTTAAAAAAAACGCATCGGGCGCCATTTAAATATTTAATAAAAGAAAATTGTAATGCCTCGGCGATGGCGCCGTTTAAATATTAAATACAAGAAAATAGTAACGCCACGGCGATGGTGTCATTTAAATATTAAATACAATAGAATTGTACCACCCTGGCACAAGCGCCATTTAAATATTAAATATAAAAGAATAATACCGCCTCGCCACAGGCGCCATTTAAATATTAAATACAAAAGAATTGTACCGCCCCGGCACACGATGCGCCATTTAAAAATTAAATACAAAAGAATAATACCGCCCCGGCACAGGCGCCATTTAAATATTAAATACAAAAGAATTGTACCGCCTCGGCACAGGCGCCATTTAAATATTAAATACAAAATAATAATACCGCCTCGCCACAGGCGCCATTTAAATATCAAATACAAGAGAACTGTAACGCTTCAGCAATACTTACAGACACAGTATTGAATTTCACTAATGGCCATGTCCACCTCATTGCATACATCCCCGGTTACTATGGTTACTACAGCGAACAGACAGACTAGAGAAAGATCCACGCATCTTGCCATCGTTGTCATCGGTGACTATTGACAATCTGTTCCAAAAATGAAAAATGAAAATCAGAAAATGGCCCGTGATAATAACGACAAATATAAATATTTAAGTTACCACTTCGCACTGGCATACAGAGTAAAAAAGAAAAGAGACAAAAATACAGGACATTACCCACAAAAAAGACAAACAACATTTACCGCATTGGAAAGGCCAATAGGCAATTGGGCCAGACGACAAAAATAGTCTTACATTATTATTTAACTACGAACATCCCGAGCAGTAAGTGCTAATTTTTTTTTGCAATAAAAAACTAAGGTTATGTGGAGACTCCGAAGATTGTAGAAAACCAGCCCATATCTGTAAATTAACTCTCTTACCCAGCCGAAGTGGTGAGTTTATTTCAATTGAATTCTATTTAATACCAGTCTTTTTCCTTCGAAACTGATTGGCTTATGTCGATCACGTGGCAGTTTTGTTTCTTTAGCATAAACGCAGTTGGCTGTTTCTTTATTGATATTTACAAACTTGATAATCGATAATAAAATAACAGCCTTTACATTTTCACACAATTACCAACTTGTTCTCGCGCTATAAGATGAATGCGAACGACAGTTTACGAAGGTATTTCACTAAATATTATACAAAAATCACGATTGAAATCCAGTTTTGACATGATAGATACAGTTGTCAACCACAATTGAGAGAAAGCGCCCTTTCTCGCATTCTCGCATATATTGCAGCTAATTTAGATCTCGCGCAGTGTTGGTTCGTAATCTCTTCTAAAAACCATAATAGCGAAAGAACAACATGTCAAATATATACATCAAGGAAATTCTCCCATTTAGCACTTTTAAAACTTTTCTTTCAATAAGCACGTTTAAAACATCCAAAACATAGGCCTCAACAACAAAAACAACAACAACAAAGAATACTGTATTATCTTTTCTAATTTGTCTCCCGTGAAACGATATCATTTGCATAATCCCGATCCTAACTGCCATCTGAGCTAAAATGCACCGTGAAGAAATTTTTGAGGCTCGTATATCAGCATAAAGTTTGCTTGTTAAGACATACAAAACAACTTTTTTGTCGGTTTTCTATTAATAGTTAAGAAGATTCCTCCTAATTGTGGAAATATAAAGATTGTATTTAGTTTCCGTTTATATTTTTCTTATCTTTATTTTATGATATTTTCTTAGAAGCACTCAAAAGAAAAGGTTGTCATTGTAAGGACTGATAGTTACTTCTTGCGATACAATGTGGTATGAGACAACTAATTTGTACTTCATGCAAATAAGATACTACGATGAAACGCACACAAATACCATTTAATCCTTTAATAAATTGTCAGTGTATCAAGTCATACAGACTAATTATGTGCCAATTGTATATCAGTATGATTACTTTTAAGCTATATGAACGCATAATTCTTTGTATGAAAATTTTAGCTTTAGGTATCATAATAACATTTAAATTTGGTTTCGCTTAAGTCACGATTTTAGCTTGCGTTTACAAAGCAAGTTATGTTAACGTCTAAACCATAATCGGTACACGTAAGGAAAATTATTAGATTCAACAGAATGTTTTGTTGTCAGCAAGGTTTAAAAGTAGCCCATGCCCTTCATCTATAAAGCGCCTCCACAGACTGGTATTTTGTATTTGGGGTTTTACGGCACACCGACACTTGATAGGTCGTACGGCGCCGAAAACATTGAAGTTTAACGAGAATGGAGTAAAATCAGGTTAGAGTTAAAATCTCACCTATAATAGCAAAGTAACACGTACAATCCAGATGATGCAACTGCCTCAACTCACAGCCAAAGTTTTGTAATATTATCGAAGATCTACGTGTTGCTGGGGCTTATATACCCGTCCCTAACTTTCGTATATTTAACATAAAAAATCATTCTAATAGAAGTTAATTAAATCTGCAATTGAACTTAATCTGATTGAATAATTAATGAGATACATAATTACTCGCGAAGATCATAAATATTAAATATCAAAACATTAAATTTGAATATCTTTATCCCGAAACCCGGCTACGTGACTATGAACATTCACAGCATTCTAAGAAAAACATAAAAATTGATACTTAGCAAAAAGCGCACTCTATCCTTTGACGTTAAAACTCGTTTTATACTCCGGTGAAAACATGTCCTTTTCAGCTCTACTAAGTCCTGTTATAACCCGTTATATAATAAAACACTTTGTAATAAAGGTAGTTTTTTTTGTCCAGAATATTGACGTGTCCAGAATCATCCAAAGGTTTTAACATCATTTTCTAATTTCCTCTCATTTAAGCACTATTTAAGGTATTTAACACATTTAAATTTTCAAACAGTTTTTGGTTAATTGTTTCACATCGGCCCAGCCGTTTTGTAATAAATTGTTGGTCCAAGAGCTTCATGTTCTTCACTCAAATGGCAGGATGTCACAGTTTAACAATGACGACACATCGATTTGTTTAGATACATCGTAGCGACCATTTTTTTGTCATTTTAGCAACATCCAACTGTTTCGGTCGAGGAAGACCCCAGACTAATGTCTAGGGATAACTACCGGAACGCCACAGGTCAGCTGGAAGACCTTCCCATACATTAAGTCCCTCGGTTGGAAGCTATACAGTCAGGGGAAATACACATCGGCGACTCTACCACTACGCCACGGGCGGCAAGCCCCGACCCCCCCCCCCCCCCACACACACCACCTGTACCCTGCATCATCGATTTGTTGTATAATGAATATAAACAAAAAATACACAGAACAGAACAGAACATATTTTTATTGATCAGATTTGTACAAAACGTACATCATCTTGTCAAATTCATCATACACATATAAATTTTCCACGTGGTTTGCAAAAGTTGTAACATATTGATATAACTTTTTATATTGGAATATACTTTCTGTTTAATGATTGTATATACGCATATATTCACATAATGTGTTTTGTACAAGACTTGTCTACATATTCTATGCATATACATGTATACCATTATATAAACTTATTTATTGACTAAGTCTTTGTCATTATCCTTTTCATAGAATAACAAATAGTACAATTTATTAGTAGTACTTCCTATCAATGAAGCGTGGCATATATTGGTAAGGGGAATGGACATTAGTATATTTTATCTTTTCTTATGAGAACTAGCATCAAAATAAAGTCACACATGATCATTTCACATTCAGGCATATTATTGAACACAAATACACATTAAATACATCAAAAGAAGAAATAGTATTCATTGATATAAGGAATTATCAAATACACAATAATCACACAATATTCGAACTTTGAGAAATTTCACACGCCGGTGGATATTACATACCGAAACTGATTTATGCGTAAGATGAACCAAACCTGCTTAACGTTTACAACTTTAATGTAGCGGACAACAGCAGAATTTTATGG
This sequence comes from Sinonovacula constricta, assembly GCA_007844125.1. Classification (NCBI taxonomy): domain Eukaryota; kingdom Metazoa; phylum Mollusca; class Bivalvia; order Cardiida; family Solecurtidae; genus Sinonovacula; species Sinonovacula constricta. Next base: position 3,418,187 of record CM017563.1, on the reverse strand, counting down.
GTCGGAAATTAAGACAGTATAACCAACTAGATAATAAGGTCTACAGCTTCTTCTGTGAATCAGTAACTCTTTATTTGCAGTGAATACAAAAACACGTTTTTCAATTGACTCTTCCCTTTGAATGTTTATTCGTCGGGAAAAAATGTTGCTTTTTTAAATTTATTAATAAAAGTGTCGTAAATATAAATAATTAATAATTTTTGATCTATAAGTTAGTATTTGTTTTTTTCTTAAACTGAATCAATATTATGTTAAATGTGCCTGGTGATATATGAATAAAGGATACACCATTTGCAGTTAATATGAAAATAAAATACGATATCCCATTTCTTGAATGGTGTTCACATACTAATACCTGATATGACTGTTGCTAACTCGCACTGACCAAAGGTAGATAACTTTATCCGATCTGGGCAAAATCCAAGATAGGGCGCTTAAAAACAGACGGCGATCATAAATTGTTGTGGTCAAAATGTCATAACGCCATGTTTCACGTTTAAGGCTATTTGAATGTGCTTTTCGACAGTTTGTCTATGTATATAACATGAACGCAATTGTGCTGTTGTTTTGGTCAGCATAAACTCGCACATTAGTATAAGTGAAGGCCATTTAAAGCCTACCTTAATTTTAGACAGAACAAATTACGAACAAATAGTTTTAAATTATCATACTTTCCAAATCTTCAAATAAGCCAGCGGTGTTCTTGTTTGCCAAAAATTTTCATCAATTTTTATCAAAATTTGTCCCAGGCAAGCAGTCATATGAAAACGTGCGTCCCAAATGAAATTTACCGAGTCCACTTTGTGTGTATTTTTTGTGTTTGTTAAACTTCATTTTAGTTTGATTCAGTCACTTAAAAGATATTAAAAATGATACCACTGCAACATATACATCATGATGACGGGGCTTTTCTTTTTTGCTGCAATACCACAGATAAGAAACAGCAAAATTAATTGAAAACAGTTTATTGCGTTGAATATATGAGGTCTAACATTAAGGATTGACATGATTAGACTGCACTTATTTTTAATAAGCGGTTTTTGAGCTTTTACGTCAAACGCTGAACATGGCAAATCGCTTGCAAAAATAAAACATCTATATAAGTGGCTATGGTTGATTTTGTCGAATATCTAACTTACGATGATTCCGGGAGGGATGGCGGGGTGGGTGGGTGCGGGGTGGGTGGGTGTGTGTTTGGTGTGTGGGGGGCGGGGTGGGTGGGGTTATGGACTCGGGGCGGGATGTAAGTGGGGTGGGTGGGGGCGGGGGTAGCAGAAGGCGGGGGGGGGGCTTATAAATTTTAATTGAAATGACGTAGATATATAAACTAAAATACGTTGCGTTTAATGGATGACTTTTGTGTCCTAGGCGATATCGCTGAATAATTTGATATGATTACAACGTAAATGTGTACACTGTAACTGATGCGGATTTCTTCTAAAATATCCTCGATAGTACACCGATCTTTGCTCAAACCGTACTCCTAGGAAGAAAACGAATTGTCACGAAAACAAAAAGCTGTCAACAATATGTACTAGCCTGAAGAAAAAAAATCACCGCTCTTCTCAAATCAACTAGTAAATATAGACATTGGTCAGGTTTTAGTGCACACCATGAAAAAAAATAATACAAGTTTAAAAAATAAAAATAAAACTAAAAATGGGGAAAATTTGCCAATTGGGAAGCGGTCGTTCGATCGTGACGTCAGTGTAAAGTATGTTAGTTAAGGCCAAGCAATTGTTTATGTTGAGTTTTAGGCACATAGTGTGACGAACTCACAAATTTAATGCAAAGGAAGACAAATAATGACTAATTAATGGTCTATATGTTGATTTTTTGTGCTATTTATCACTGCGCTTGCATGCAATGCTGGCCGAAGAATTAACCCTTATCAGAACTCGCACCGAAGTGCAATAAATGAGGCGCATACCAGCATGGTCACCTCTCACACTTGTGCTGGAATTGCGAAGATGAGATTTGTACAGACACTTCTTCAGACAGAAGTTTTCAGTATAAGATAATTGGGGTCAACCTCAGAATCAGTGCCATTATAGGTGTCTGTTGTACCTACGCTTGTGACTGTTGTGTGTGATGATGACCTAGCATTTGGCTCTCTCTTCGCTTCCTTTTTAACTATAATGTGTTTACCTTTCTTTCCAGATACCGACTTCCTTTCAATTGATATACTTCTCTTGATAGCTTTGTGGTTTTTGTGTTCAATGCGCTAGCACAAAATCCAAGTAGAGAACGTTCTTATGCCCGACCGAGCATGGGTCAGCTTAGAATCCCTGCGCAAAAATATAGTCCTACATATAACGATCAACTTTTAAAAGTTGCATAATTTTTTCGACCAACACATGAATACCTGACGCCAGTAAACGTGACGTGACCAAACGCATTTTCTCCAGGTTCTCCAATAATAAGCTAAAAGTCCTAAATGCATATCATTGATTTAATTCGTACTCGTTCTTATGCCCGACCGAACATATAGTACTACATGAAACGAGCAAATTTTGAAAAATGCATTAAATATTTCGATCAACACACGATTGCATGACGTAAGTAAACGTGACCAAACTCACTTTCTGCAGGTTCTCTGCATCACCATGTTAAAGATGCTAATTTCCTTTTCTTTTTATAAATGAATAAAACCATTAATTAATTGAATGACACTGCTTGCATGTATTATTGCCGCTTGCTTAGTGACAGAATCTATTTTAAGTAACACGGTTTTATCACTTTATAGCAGAGACCTCCAGTCCTAAATATAAATACTTTTTTAAGAAACTAAAAGAAATCATATGTATTAAGCATTGTACGGTTGCTTGCCTTGAATAAATAAAGGCCGCGAACTTGTTGGTCACAGAAAGTGAAAGTGAAATACAAAAATTTAACATCAACCTACGATCAGAGGAATCAGTGGAAAGGGATCACTGTAACGGCCGTTGGTGAGTGTGATCAGCATCTACTTGGTACACTACCCAAGCCAATATGATCAGCATCTACTTGGTACACTACCCCAGCCAGTATGATCAACATCTACTTGGTACACTACCCCAGCCAATATGATCAGCATCTACTTGGTACACTATCCCAGCCAGTATGATCAGCATCTACTTGGTACACTACCCAAGCCAGTATGATCAGCATCTACTTGGTACACTACCCCAGCCAGTATGATCAGCATCTACTTGGTACACTACCCCAGCCAGTATGATCAGCATCTACTTGGAACACTACCCCAGCCAGTATGATCAGCATCTACTTGGAACACTCCCCCAGCCAGTATGATCAGCATCTACTTGGTAAACTACACCAGCCATTATGATCAGCATCTACTTGGTACACTACCCCAGCCAGTATGATCAGCATCTACTTGGTACACTATCCCAGCCAGTATGATCAGCATCTACTTGGTACACTACCCCAGCCAGTATGATCAGCATCTACTTGGAACACTCCCCCAGCCAGTATGATCAACATCCACTTGGTACACTACCCCAGCCAGTGTGATCAGCATCTACTTGGTACACTACCCCAGCCAGTGTGATCAACATCTACTTGGAACACTCCCTCCCCCCCAGCCAGTGTGATCAGCGTCTGCTTGGAGCACTCCCCCAGCCAGTGTGATCAGCATCTACTTGGAGCACTTCCCCAGCCAGTGTGATCAGCACCTACTTGAAACACTCCCCTAGCCAGTATGATCAGCATCTACTTGGTACACTACCCCAGCCAGTATGATCAGCATCTACTTGGTACACTACCCTAGCCAGTATGATCAGCATCTACTTGGTACACTACCCCAGCCAGTATGATCAGCATCTACTTGGTACACTACCCCAGCCAGTATGATCAGCATCTACTTGGTACACTACACCAGCCAGTATGATCAGCATCTACTTGGTACACAATCCCAGCCAGAATGATCAGCATCTACTTGGTACACTATCCCAGCCAGTATGATCAGCATCTACTTGGTACACTATCCCAGCCAGTATGATCAGCATCTAATTGGTACACTACCCCAGCCAGTATGATCAGCATCTACTTGGTACACTACCCCAGCCAGTATGATCGGCATCTACTTGGTACACTACCCCAGCCAGTATGATCGGCATCTACTTGGTACAATACCCCAGCCAGTGTGATCAGCATCTACTTTGTACACTACCCCAGCCAGTGTGATCAGCATCTACTTGGAACACTCCCCCAGCCAGTATGATCAGCATCTACTTGGTACACTACCCCAGCCAGTGTGATCAACATCTACTTGGAACACTCCCCCCCCCCCCCCCAGCCAGTGTGATAAGCATCTGCTTGGAGCACTCCCCCAGCCAGTGTGATCAGTATCTACTTGGAGCACTTCCCCAGCCAGTGTAATCAGCATCTACTTGAAACACTCCCCTAGCCAGTATGATCAGCATCTACTTGGTACACTACCCCAGCCAGTATGATCAGCATCTACTTGGTACACTACCCCAGCTAGTATGATCAGCATCTACTTGGTACACTACCCCGGCCAGTATGATCAGCATCTACATGGTACACTATCCCAGCCAGAATGATCAGCATCTACTTGGTACACTACCCCAGTTAGTATGATCAGCATCTACTTGGTACACTATCCCAGCCAGTATGATCGACATCTACTTGGTACACTACCCCAGCCAGTATGATCAGCATCTACTTGGTACACTACCCTAGCCAGTATGATCGGCATCTACTTGGTACAATACCCCAGCCCAGCCAGTATGATCAGCATCTACTTGGTACACTACCCCAGCCAGTGTGATCAGCATCTGCTTGGAGCACTCCCCCAGCCAGTGTGATCAGCATCTACTTGGAGCACTTCCCCAGCCAGTGTGATCAGCATCTACTTAAAACACTCCCCTAGCCAGTATGATCAGCATCTACTTGGTACACTACCCCAACCAGTATGATCAGCATCTACTTGGTACACTACCCCAGCCAGTATGATCAGCATCTACTTGGTACACTACCCCAGCCAGTATGATCAGCATCTACTTGGTACACTACCCCAGCCAGTATGATCAGCATCTACTTGGTACACAATCCCAGCCAGAATGATCAGCATCTACTTGGTACACTACCCCAGCCAGTATGATCAGCATCTACTTGGTACACTATCCCAGCCAGTATGATCAGCATCTAATTGGTACACTACCCCAGCCAGTATGATCAGCATCTACTTGGTACACTACCCCAGTCAGTATGATCGGCATCTACTTGGTACACTACCCCAGCCAGTATGATCAGCATCTACTTGGTACAATACCCCAGCCAGTATGATCGGCATCTACTTGGTACAATACCCCAGCCAGTGTGATCAGCATCTACTTTGTACACTACCCCAGCCAGTGTGATCAGCATCTACTTGGAACACTCCCCCAGCCAGTATGATCAGCATCTACTTGGTACACTACCCCAGCCAGTGTGATCAACATCTACTTGGAACACTCTCCCCCCCCCCCCCAGCCAGTGTGATAAGCATCTGCTTGGAGCACCCCCCCCAGCAAGTGTGATCAGCATCTACTTGGAGCACTTCCCCAGCCAGTGTGATCAGCATCTACTTGAAACACTCCCCTAGCCAGTATGATCAGCATCTACTTGGTACACTACCCCAGCCAGTATGATCAGCATCTACTTGGTACACTTCCCCAGCCAGTATGATCAGCATCTACTTGGTACACTATCCCAGCCAGAATGATCAGCATCTACTTGGTACACTACCCCAGCCAGTATGATCAGCATCTACTTGGTACACTATCCCAGCCAGTATGATCAGCATCTACTTGGTACACTACCCCAGCCAGTATGATCAGCATCTACTTGGTATACAACCCCAGCCAGTATAATCAGCATTTACTTGGTACACTACCCCAGCCAGTATGATCAGCATCTACCTGGTACACTACCCCAGCCAGTATGATCAGCATCTACTTGGTACACTACCCCAGCCAGTATGATCAGCATCTAATTGGTACACTACCCCAGCCAGTATGATCAGCATTTACTTGGTACACTACCCCAGCCAGTATGATCGGCATCTACTTGGTACACTACCTCAGCCAGTATGATCGGCATCTACTTGGTACACTACCCCAGCCAGAATGATCAGCATCTACTTGGTACACTACCCCAGCCAGTGTGATCAGCATCTACTTGGAACACTCCCCCAGCCAGTATGATCAGCATCTACTTGGTACACTACCCCAGCCAGTGTGATCAACATCTACTTGGAACACTTCCCCCCCCCCAGCCAGTGTGATAAGCATCTGCTTGGAGCACTCCCCCAGCCAGTGTGATCAGCATCTACTTGGAGCACTTCCCCAGCCAGTGTGATCAGCATCTACTTGAAACACTCCCCTAGCCAGTATGATCAGCATCTACTTGGTACACTACCCCAGCCAGTATGATCAGCATCTACTTGGTACACTACCCCAGCCAGTATGATCAGCATCTACTTGGTACACTATCCCAGCCAGAATGATCAGCATCTACTTGGTACACTACCCCAGCCAGTATGATCAGCATCTACTTGGTACACTATCCCAGCCAGTATGATCAGCATCTACTTGGTACAATACCCCAGCCAGTATGACCAGCATCTACTTGGTACACAACCCCAGCCAGTATAATCAGCATTTACCTGGTACACTACCCCAGCCAGTATGATCAGCATCTACTTGGTACACTACTCCAGCCAGTATGATCAGCATCTACTTGGTACACTACCCCAGCCAGTATGATCAGCATCTAATTGGTACACTACCCCAGCCAGTATGATCAGCATTTACTTGGTACACTACCCCAGCCAGTATGATCGGCATCTACTTGGTACACTACCTCAGCCAGTATGATCGGCATCTACTTGGTACACTACCCCAGCCAGAATGATCAGCATCTACTTGGTACACTACCCCAGCCAGTATGATCAGCATCTACTTGGAACACTCCCCTAGCCAGTATGATCAGCATCTACTTGGTACACTTTCCCAGCCAGTATGATCAGCATCTACTTGGTACACTACCCCAGCCAGTATGATTAGCATCTATTTGGAACACTCCCCAAGCCAGTATGATCAGCATCTACTTGGTACACTACCCCAGCCAGTATGATCAGCATCTACTTGGTACACTACCCCAGCCAGTATGATCAGCATCTACGTGGTACACTACCCCAGCCAGTATGATCAGCATTTACTTGGAACACTGCCCGAGCCAGTATGATCAGCATCTACTTGAAACACTACTCCAGCCAGTATGATCGGCATCTACTTGGTACACTACCTCAGCCAGTATGATCGGCATCTACTTGGTACACTACCCCAGCCAGTATGATCAGCATCTACTTGGTACACTACCCCAGCCAGTATGATCAGCATCTACTTGGAACACTCCCCTAGCCAGTATGATCAGCATCTACTTGGTACACTACCCCAGCCAGTATGATCAGCATCTACTTGGTACACTACCCCAGCCAGTATGATCAACATCCACTTGGTACACTACCCCAGCCACTATGATCAGCATCTACTTGGTACACTACCCCAGCCAGTATGATCAGCATTTACTTGGAACACTGCCCGAGCCAGTATGATCGGCATCTGCTTGGTACACTTCCCCAGCCAGTATGATCAGCATCTACTTGGTACACTACCCCAGCCAGTTAATTCGTCCCGCCTTCATTATTAATAGACACTGTTTAACCTAGAACTAATTGCAAATTTTTTTTTATCTATATCAGGTGACAGAATTGAATCCTACGTTTTTACCATAAAAAAGTCCCGAAATGTTACGTTTGAAATAAAAAAGTGGTACCAGTAGATATGGCGCCCACTGTTGTATCGCAAACTCCGCACAGGGTTTACGACATCGCTACGCTGGCTTAAAACCACTGCCATCATACAAAATCACGTGACGATAGTCAGATCATGTGACAGAAGCAATGTGGCAGCTGTGTTTTGTTGGCGTGATTTTACGTCGCTGTTAAACTTATACCTTTTATATATTGTCTACATATTTTTGAACTTACTGTGTTGTGGTAACAGGTAAAATGTGAATGTATTTAACGACTTAACTTCGGCGAAAGGACGAAAATGGCCGAGTTGTTACGATTGTAGTGATAAATACATTCTTTTTTTTTCTTTATCGTTAGAATTTGTTTTTTCATCCATTATTAGTCGTTTTTCTAACATACACATTCATTCCGATTGTCATTTTACTGAACAAAAATTAAAAGTAAAAAAAAAAAATCAAATCCTCTCAGATCTGGAAGGATTTCTGTGTGGTAGCAGAGATTCTCCTTACTGAAAGAGGGAGATCACTGCGTTGGAGATTGGTTGTATCGGTGTTTGACAGTTGCTGTTCTTGTTTTTATCTACGGAAACGCAGTCGGGACAACATTTAACAATCTTACTTTTTATATAACTTTATTTTATATTTTATTTCCTTGGAAACAAGTAACTGTTTAGCATTTTTGGTGAATTTTAACATAACTGTTTATTAACCTCAGAGCCATCATTTTAATTGCCTACCTGGATCATACTTGTATATTGACTAACTACAACAATGGCGGCCATCATAGCTTCATAGTCTGGTAATATATTATGATATAATATAAACAGTTTAACAGACGCTTGTAAAGTCTTTAGACTTCATACCATTTATAATCATACTTCTTTCATTATGTCTAAAATAATAAAGATAGAAATATTATTTTGATGTTTAACACATATATTTATTATTCTAACAGTAGCAATAATTTACCTCTAAAAACAAAGAAGCATTCTGCCATAATAAAATAAACAATATATCATGGCATAAATCGGGACTATTTTACTGCAATGAAACAGCTGTTCCTTTTACTTTCCGTACCCATTTTCGTATTGTTGCCCAAGCTGACATATAAGTTGCTGTTTTCGTTCACATGGCCTTCGCCTGAAACTTTACCCGATCTTGTAAAATAACGGTTTTGTTACTAATAACATAAGTAGTAAATTATAATACAAATAATAAATAAATAAAATATGCTATTTCTTCGGTTGTTAATTAATCTTAAAAAATAATCAGGACGTAAGCGGGGTGAAATAAAACAGCCAAACAAAGGAAACAACCTAACAACACGATCAATAGAACGGAGCTCTGTCACAGCCTTCCATTACAGCATGTACTAGCGGGGAGTGATACAATGTTCAGAATTTTTGGTATAGGAAACCTGCTGTCCTCAAACTTTTCTAAAAGAGATCGTCTTTCCTTGGCCTATGCAATCATTTCCTTGCAGGTGAATCATTGATGTTACCTTTATATGGTGGATCTGAAGCTGAGAATTTGAACAAATTGCGTTACAAGAAGTTCGCATCAAAGGTTATTACGAACTGCAGTTTTCCTCAAGTTCAAACACTACCAACAACTTCTAATGCAACAAGACTACACAGCCTTAGAGCGTTTTTCCAAACCCAGTTGTGGACAGGCAACACAGCCCTTAACCCTTTAGACTATGGCTGTGTAAATTTGATAATAGCACTGTTATTAGGTAAATATATTCATTAATATAAGAAAAAATTCTTAAAGGTTATATAGAAAAAAGCTTATGTACTTTTAATGTATGCTATGTTTAAACATAGAACATGCATATTTATATTATACTAAATATATTTATACATGTATGTTCGTTCATAAATTGATTTACATTTTTAAATGTTTGTTTGTAATGGCTGATCATGGGTCATGCTGACCTTATTTAAACCGTGTGTTTAATGTATGTATGATTTAGTTCTGTTTATTCTCTTCGACAAGAAATATAAATATTTGTTAAAATTATTATAATTTAAGAGTATTTAAGTTCGTTAATCATGTAAATAGTAAAACATTTGCCATTTTGATGTAAAAAATTTAAATATAATAGATACTCGTTTTATTTGGGGGAATATTGACATTATATATCACGCTGGGAATTGAAACATTATCTCGAACGCAGCTGAAAAACATGTACTGATTGATATTGTATCTGTCCGTGTATAGTATATAAGTTAAAATAAGCAAAAGTAAAGTCTATAATTGCATTTTTTAAACATACTATTATTGTTGTAAATATTACATTATTTTGTGATAATTACTGATAACAACCAAGAGATGTAGAAATATCATTGTGGTTGACAAAGAATATATTTGTTATACTTTTGTTAAATGCACTAGTGGGTGGAGTATATTTATAAGCAATTGTATTAAAAGCGTCAGTAATTATATGATTGTTGTATTACAATTCATTGACACTATTTTTGTTTTCTCTATGTAATATTGTAATAATGCAAACTTAAAGTCTGTAATAACTTCTGTTTACAAAATAGCTCCTTGATTCCGGATCTATTTTCAAGGTACCAAGTACATTCGGGCGTCATTTTCTCAGTAAATGCAATTTGCAAGTTCTGGACTTTTTATGGAAAAATGTACATACATACTAATTTCAGAAAAAAAACACTTTTATAAATAGTTCTAGGTTGACTTCCAAATTAGGGTATATTGATTAGCCTACAAGGGTTTTGTTGTTGGAAAGGTGAAGGCAGATCAAAAGCTGATCAGGATTAGTGGCATTACATGCCATCAGCAGTGAACCATCAAAGATCTGCTGGGCTGCTAATAGCTAAATGACTCCTTAACTGCCCCTTAACAACCCAAACCACTAAGACTGGAAAGTCGTTTCCACTCATCTTACGATCGTTAGTATCATTGAAAACCGTACTATCGGCCGGTAGCTTTTTAGGCGGCCAAACGTTTCATAGATTTTTCCACACGGATCTCTGTTTTAAGAAATGCCATGACGTCATATGCCAAACGTGTCAAAAGTGAAATGTAAAAAATACGAAAGAAATCATCGAATTTTAGATAACAGCCTAAACCACTAAAATAAAATAAAGTATTGTTAAAGGTTCAAATATTTAATAAAATAATCAAGTTTTATAATTTCTCGTGCCTCGCAGCCACCATAACTGGGATTAAATGCTTTTGTTTTTCCTGCACCCCTTGCGGGAATTGATAGGCAACATTGAAACTGGTAGGACGTAAATTAATATTTTAAAGAGCACTTTTAAACTTCGGAATTAAATTTCGTTACATACAATTGGACGAGTATTCTCGCGCAGAGGATAAAGCAATACGATGGGCTCTTTCGATGTAAAGTGAACTATCGGGATTTGGCATTTTAAGCACTTCAGCACAGTAAGCAATCACTTTAGCCAGATAATCTTTGGCATTGGACACGGAAAGTGATGGAGTGGGGTAACTGCTGTAGCAGCGTCAAGTTCGCTATTTGACTCAGTCGTGATGGCTGAGAGTGGGACAGTCTCGTGCTGCTCAGGGATGCAGAAGAAAGAAAAGTAGGTTATCTCTAATTTTAAGTCAATGAGCTCGTCATTTAGCTTATTGTACTTTGCCTGAATAGACTTTCAGCACTAAGTGAGAAAACTGATGATTTTGTCTTTGACAAATCGCCAGCCTTAGAAAACGAACATTTTTCAATATCATCAAATTTGCCGGATATGAACTCACGAGATCGTTTAACTTCACTTAAATGCCGATCTACTGTCAAGCCGTTCATTGATTTTATGGATACTGGCCTAGATAGCGCTTAGTTGGGAGAGTTTGGCATCCATACCATCAAGACGACACACAACAGACTAGAGTGAAGCAGACAACTGATCAAACATGGGTTGTGCAATTGGTGTGGGTGAAGATGGAGGGATGACAGTGGATATAGACGAAGAAGGCTTATAGCTGGGCAATGTAGGTTGCCTGAAGGTCGACGAATGTTGATGGCACCGGTATAGGCGAGAACGGATACGTCGAATTCATGGGGCTTCGGTGACCATTTACATTCACGTTAGCCTGAGACTCGGGTTGAGCTAAGTTGACCGACCGCTTTGGATCTGCAGCGGATGGGGTGATGATATCATTCCCCCTTTTGCTGTTTTTACCCATCGTGAAAAACGCCAGAAAACACATCAGATGAACCAACCACAATCGGAAAAGTCGGAAATGAGACAAAAGCATTTGGATGTTAAGAAATTGTTCCGTGTGTGTACACTTACTAGGTAAATAAGAAAAAATCCTATTAAAATTTCTACAGATATTTAATTTGTATCTACCTGTACACAAAGGCAAACAAGGTAAATGTAAATGTGACAAAAACGCAGATACGAGACATAACACACAAAAAGAAAAACCATCAGTTACCTTGGAACGGTCAGTCGGCAAAAGGGTCGACTGGGGTGCATAAACCTGGTTTGTGGAGCGCTTCAACCTCGCACTTCCTTAAGGTTGTTCTATCAAACAAACAGTGTAAATAAAAAATATCCCGTAAAAGTGAAATAACTAACAGAAAGCACCTGCATCGGGAGTTAATATAGGTACAATGAACTTATGAACATACATAATAACTTGTAACTAAAAATACTATCAACATATGTACAGTATGTACAGTAGATAAAAGCCTCGGCAACCTAAAATTTCCAAATGAGAGTAGTTTCAAATAAAATAAAACAATACAAGCACTGACATATAATAAGAACAATGTTATGACGCCATACAATGCCATGACGCCATATGCCAAAAGTGTCAATAGTGAAATGTAAAAAATACACGAAAGAAATCATCGAATTTTAGAAAACAACCCAAATCAACAAAATAAAATGTAGTATTGTTAAGTGTTAATACGTTTAAAAATCATCATAAAAGCCGAGGAATTATCCGCAGTTGGCATATTTTATATAATAAAGGTACCAAAAATCCCGATGTTATACCTACTGTGCAATATCACGTAAAGGGTATGGAGACTGCTCAAGTTGTCCCACCTATAAAGGGCAAGACAGGATAGATGAAGAGACAAGTAATCCAACAGTGACTGTCCAATTATTGCTTTAAGTCACTGTTTTCATATAGTCTCAACGACCTGTCCGGTCATCGCGTAATTTAAAAGCAATGCAAGTTCTTGACTGTAAAAGGGTCAGTTGCAAGCAATGCAGTTCATCGAAGGATTCTTATAATATCTTATAATATATCAGCGATTGGGCTGCTTTATTTCAAACTTATCTCTCGTTTGGAATTTTTATTTTTACGTTGCCGAGGCTTTTATTTTATTACTAGTTATAATGTATGTATATAAGTTCTTTGTACCTGTTTTAACTCCCGATGCAAGGGCTTACTGTTAATTGTTTCACTTTGACCAGATATTTTTATTTACACTGTTTGTTAGAAAATCCTTCAGGAAGTGCGAGGTTGGAGCTCTCTACAAACCAGGTTTAACCAGGTCCTTATGCCGACTGAACGTTCCAAGGCGGTAACTGATGTTCTTCTTTATGTATGTTATGTCTCGTCTCTGTGTTTTTGTCACATTTATATTTACCCTGTTTGCCTTTGTCTAGAGATAGATTAAACTTAAATATCTGTGGAAATTTTGATAGGACCTTTCTTATTTATCAATCCTCTCGTGAAATGATAACGGCTTAAAGTCATGTCTTATTGACATAAGCATAGTCTAAGTAAAGTGTTTACGATAGAGAAAATAGACTTAATAGGTTTAAAATGGCTTAAATTTTCTAAGCGATTTGTTAATACGCCACAAGATCTATATACCTTCTTTTGTTATATACGCCCAGCTAGTGGCCCTTAGTTTCATTCATATAACGAAGGTTATTTTGAGCAACTTGAAAAATGATGTTAGATTTGTTACTAGCAAAGGTTTCATTACATTAATTGGAGATTTAAATGCAAGATATGTAGAAAAGTCCGATGTCGTGGATACAGAGAACTTGAACGTTTTGATGATATAAATTCTGATGTTGTTTCTTTTCCTACTAGGGTTAGTATGGACAAAACGGTTAATTCTTCCGGTAATTAGTTGATTGACCTGTACATTTCGAACGGGACTCGTACACTCAATGGGCGTGTTGGTAAAAATAGTGAACCCCACTAACTTTACCAACACGCCCATTGACTGTACGAGTCCCGTTCGAAATGCACAGGTCAATCAACTTATTACCGGACTAAATTTAGACTAAAGGAATTATTATACCTGTTCAAAAGAAAGGTTTGCTTTAAGATTTAAACAATTACAAAGACATTGCGCTTACAAGCATTTTCTCTTAATTTATTATCAAATAATATCAATAAACGATTTTCTGTTTGGGTTGAAGCTTATAACATTTTAAATGATTTTTAGTATGGTTTTAGGCAAAACCGGAGTACGGTTGATTGTATTTTTGTTTTAAACTGCATTATTGACAAAGTAGTAAATAATGAAAATGGTAAGTTATATTGTTGTTTTATTGATTTTAAAAGAAGCTTTCGATCTCGTCTATAGGAACGGTATATTAATAACATTAATAAGAAATGGATGTTCTTCAAAACTTGTACAGTTTTGCGCAATCTATGTATTCTAGGGTTAATACGTGTGTACGTTTGAATGGTAAATGCTCTGATTTTTTATAGTTCTACTGGCTTTAAGTAGGGTGCAACTTCATCTCCGTTACTTTTTCTGATGTTTATTTATGACGTGTATGACTATATTATTTCTAACAATGAAACCAACGTTCTTGACACAATATCACTTGCTGAAATTAATCTGGTTGTGCTTCTCTTAGCAGATGACACTGTATTATTTTTATACGACAGCTTCATGGTTTACAAACTTAGCTTTATGGACTTGGGTATTATTCTAATACTTGGCGTATAGAAGTAAATGTTTTCAAATCACCTATAGTAGTTTTTGGCAAAGGTATCACTAATAGAAACATAAATTGTACTTATAATGGCAGAAAAATTAATGAATGAGATTACCTATTTAGGAGTTACAGTAAAGGCTAACTTTTTCTGATCTTTTTATGTGGCACAAAAGCGTTAATCTGAAAGTGCTCTTAAAGCCTTGTTTTTGTTACATTCCTTATTCAATGAAATACCATTACACGTTCAAGATAAATTTAAATTGTTTGATTCATTGATTCTTCCAATATTGTGCTACGGATGTGAAGTTTGGGGTTTTCACAAAGCCCCTAACATTGACCGTATCCATCTTAAATTCCTAATACAGTGATTATCTGTTAGGCAACAAACTACCACTGCTTCAGTGTATGGAGAACTGGGTAGATTGCTGTTAATTTTTACACGTAGAATTCGTATTATTAAGTATTGGATTTAACTTATAAGGATGGTAATTCTATTTTGAAATGGACATTACGTGTTAAAGACATTATTCATTACTTTGTGTAAGGCTTCCTTTGTTTTTTTTATTCTTACACCAGCGGTAACATAACCTTAATAACACAGAGAATTATTGACCAATGTGTACAATGTTGGCATTACTCATATAATGATTCTAGAAAGCTAGACACATACTGCATATTGAACAATAATTTCGAATTTGAAAAATATGCTTGTTGAAAACCCCCTACATCGAGTAGCCTTATCTAAATTAAGATGTGCTTCCAATAAACTTGCAATAAAAGAAGGTAGATTCAGAAACATTGATAAACAGGATAGTAAATGTATATATTGTCAAATTAAATGTCAAATTAATGTAAATTAAATGAAAATTAATACCATTTTGTTTTAGCCTGTCCCTTTTACAGAGAATCAAGAACTAGTATTAGGATTGTATATCTTGCAAACTGTAAAACAAATACTGTATAGTAGTTTACAGTATTTTAACTGTCATGGGACCTCATAACACAACCAGACTACGAGTGTCCAAAATTGGGACGTCACAACACAGTCAGTTCTCGAGGTGTCCAAAATTGGGACGTCACAACACAGTCAGTCCTCGAGGTGTCTAAAATTGGGGCGTCACAAAACAACCAGTTTTCAAGGGGTCTGAACTCGGGCGTCACAAAACAACAAGTCCTCGAGGTGTCCAAAATCGGACGTCACAACACAGTCAGTCCTCGAGGTGTCCAAAATTGCGACGTCACAACACAGTCAGTCCTCGAGGTGTCCAAAATTGGGACGTCACAACACAGTCAGTCCTCGAGGTGTCTAAAATTAGGGCGTCACAAAACAACCAGTTTTCCAGGGGGTCTGAACTCGGGCGTCACAACACAACCATTTGTCGAGGTGTTAAAAAAATCGGGAGTCACAACACAACCCGGCTTCGTGATGTCCGAAATCTGGGCGTCACAACACTACCAGTACTCGCGACACCGATGTTTTACGGCTTAGCCAGTTACAAAACTAGGTACAGAGAGGAAACCTTAATAGGCAATGAGAATCTATCACTGCTGTTGGTAACGGGATTTGTTCATGGTACAATCAGCAGAGGTTTTAAATTATTTCAAGCGCACATAATTGTTTTGACAGATACATGTCTGTACTAATAGTTTGTATCCTGCGACATTTATTAAGTTGCCGGTAAATTATTGTTTAAAACCGAGTTTCATAACTGATTCTTTTCTGTGTGTAATGTCTCGACTCTATGGTGTCGGAACTCAAGATGGGGAATAGAAATATTGAAGTCCACACTTTGCTCAATATAACAGCTTATTTATTTATTTGTTTTGTTCACTGTGTATCTATAGCATACATTACATAATAACAGCATATTCTAGTCAATAGGACTTCTTGTTTTGTGTTGTAAATCCAACAAAAACGTATAATTTTTACAGCTACAATTCTTATGTAACTTACTCCCCACACCCGAATCCTGCGATTTTCTCCCGTCAACTTGTTTCTCGTGAAATTATATTCTGTCAGAAGCTTAGCTAAACGTAACGCAATCACAGTTCAATATTAAAGTCATCATTTTGGCAATCATGTCACGTGACTCATGATGTCAGGATACCAACATAGTTACATAATTAACCTGTCTGGTGGTTTTTATGTCATTTCGTTATTTAACAGCTTAATACAATACAATACAACACAACGCGATATAATACAAATAGTTTATTGCAACAAAACATACAATATTTTATAGCAAATACAATCCGATACACACAAATTACTGTAACAAGAGACAAAAACATAAGGATTCTTTATATCTTCTGAAGAGCTGTATGGATTAAACAATATTTAATAATAATCCTCTTAAATAATTTGTAATAATCCTCTTAAATAATTTGAAAACTAAATGCACTTAATTTTATAAGAGTGCATTTGGATGTAGACATGAGTAAACCTTGTGGGTTAGGATAAGGGTTACATACATACACGTAAGCTTACAAAACTAAGCTTTTAAAGTCAATTTTGTCTTTTGGCTATTTAGGTCGAAGTAAGAGTCCCTTACTGTATATATATATATATATATATATATATATATATATATATATATATATATATATATATATATATATATATATATATATATATATATATATATATATATATATATATATATCTAGTATTTACTTCGATTCATACCCACCACACCCCACCCTCCACACAATATGCAAAATATACATATTCAGATAATGAAATCCTAATTTGTTATGAATAATTATGATAAAATACTGACAGTGTTATGACCATACATTGGTCAGACTTTTCCACTTTAACATGAGATGCTGAGACATGTAAGCTGGTTGTAAACCATTGGGTGATTATTTGTCATTGTTTTTGCATTATTTTGGCATATTTCTGTTTAGATTTCGATCCGAAACCAATGAAATGACGTTTTGTATTGCAAAGGAACAATATTTATGATAAATAAAATGATAATAAATGAAGCATGAAACTTATGCCTATATAACAGCCTGTAATCGGCTATACGCAGTTTAGTCATTTAACTATTTGTGACTATTTTGCAGATTTCTGTTTAGACTTCTGTCTCAAACCAACGAAATGACTATTTCCAATGTAAAAGAACATTTACAATAAATAAAAACATGGAGCCTATATATCAGCCAGTAATCAACTATAAGCTGTTCATTCAACTATTTGGGACTATTTCGCTGTTTAGTCATACCCGAAAGGAAATGTTATCTTCTAAATCAGTTGCTTGGAAATGTAATCCATCCAATCAAATGCTTAGAAATGTTATTAAACCAAGCAGATACTTGAAACTGTAATCAGTTGGAAACTTAAAAGATGAAAATCAGATCAGAAATGGTCCAGTATAAGAATGTAAAGCCATATGACCATACAGTGTACAAAAATACCTTAAAACTTGGAAATAGTAAATGGATTCACAATCTTAGGTCAACTAGTATTGCAAATATGGGGTTTTAAAAATATATATGTTCATATTAATAGATATTAATATATAAAGATATTAAATGTAAACAAATAAAACTGTTGCACAGTAGTCATTATAATAATATTATATAATCCTTACACAACAACAAAAACACAAGGCTAAGTTTATTTAAAAATACAAAAAATGTACAATGCAATAAAATATAAAACACAACATTCACAATATGTTAATGAATACATTACACAATAATACATTTTATTACAAATCTACTTTTATAGCAAAAACAAAAATTATTGAAATGACTAAAAAACTTATCAAGATTAAATTTGCTTGTTACAGCTAAATTAAAATTGCAATGACATAGTAAAACCCGAAATATCTGAATGCATACAAAAATGTACCATTTTAATTTAAACTTAAGATAACTCTCTTAACAAACAAAGATATCTTCCTGCAAATATAAAGAATTGTATAAAAGTCAACATTATAAAAAAAGTATTAAAAGTATGCAACAACAAACTTAGACTATTTTTTTTAATAATAAATAATTTTAATTATCCTCATTATCTATGCAGCTATAACTGTAACTATCATTGCAATTGTTATCAAAAGAAAAACACAAATTGATAATGTAAACAAATGTATTAAATTGTATGTAGGCAGGATTATTATGTATAAAAAGTTCAAAGATGTTCCAATTATATGGAGATGATGATTTAGATTTTTATGTTAGAACATATATTTAAAATTATGGAGAGATCGAATAATGCTGATATAAATTTTATTTTTTATTGATTTAAATCAAAATAAGTATTTATGCTTTGAAAAAAAGTCCCTGTACATGCATTGTTCAGAGACATATTCCTATATCAGAGCATTGGAAGAAAGTAGTACTGCATTTAAATTTGATTCAAGTGTGATTAATAACTTATATTGGGTTAGAATCTGACAACAAATTAACATCAAAAATAAAAATTATATTATACATGTATATGAAAAACACCTAACAAGAAAATAACTAGAATTCCGCAAGTCGGATGTGTCGCCTGACGAAAATTTTGTTAGTTGACATAAAAAAATGTTAATAAGTTTTTTGTTGTACAGATATGAACAATGTATTTGCACAAAATTCACATATAAAATAACCTTTTAATTGTCTCATTGCAAAAAACATGCACAAGTTATGCCCTTCGCAAGAAATGCACTAAAAATCAATCAAATGGGAATAATTAAAAAACGGAAGAAGGTAGAGTTACCCTTCTTGTGCACTGTACTTTGAGTCATTGCCAGAAACATGCATACCAAGTTTGGAGTCATTTGGACCTACGGTGACAAAGTTAGGCTCTGGACAAGAAATGCTCTAAAAATCAAAGGGGAATAATTCAAAAACGGAACAAGGTAGAGTTACGGTTCTTGTGTGCTGCACTTTGAGTCATTGCCAGAAACATGCATACCAAGTTTGGAGTCATTTGGACCTACGGTGACAAAGTAAGGCTCCGGACAAGAAATGCTCTATAAAATCAATCAAAGGGGAATAAATAAAAAACAGAACAATGTAGAGTTACCATTCTTGTCACTGCACTTTGAGTCATTGCCAGAAACATGCATACCAAGTTTGGAGTCATTTGGACCTACAGTGACAAAGTTACACTCCGGACAAGAAATGCTCTATGAAAATCAATAAAAGGGGAATAATTCATAAACGGAACAAGGTAGAGCTACGGTTCTTGTATGCTGAACTTCGAGTCATTGCCAGAAACATGCATACCAAGTTTGGAGTCATTTGGACCTACGGTGACAAAGTTAGGCTCCGGACAAGAAATGCTCTATAAAAATCAAAGGGGAATAATTCAAAAACGGAACAAGATAGAGTTACGGTTCTTGTGCCCTGCACTTGGAGTCATTGCCAGAAACATGCATACCAAGTTTGGAGTCATTTGGACCTACGGTGACATAGTTAGGCTCCGGACAAGGAAATCCGGATGCCGCCGCCGCCGACAAAGTAATCCCTATATGTCGCCTTTTCAAGCGACACAAAAATACTGAATTCTTTTAAATATTTAGAAATAAACCATTAGCAAGTAACTAGAAGGCTTATGA
Source organism: Sinonovacula constricta (assembly GCA_007844125.1). NCBI lineage: Eukaryota > Metazoa > Mollusca > Bivalvia > Cardiida > Solecurtidae > Sinonovacula > Sinonovacula constricta. The sequence continues at coordinate 3,397,888 of CM017563.1, read as the reverse complement.
ACAAATACAGATATACAAAGCATAAGTAAACATGCAGTGACAGTTTTGCTTAAACATTTAAAATATCTACTTTAAAAAAAATTAAAAATCCCCAATATTTTTATGTTATTTTTGTTATTCTTATCCAACATTTGCATATAGTCATCTTATAGTTATGGAAACATAATAAAGAACAAGAACCAAAACATGATACAGACAAAAGATCAAAACATGATACAGACAGAAGATCAAAACATGATACAGACAACTGATTAAAACATGATACAGACAGGAGATCAAAACATGAGACAGACAACTGATCAAAACATGATACAGAAAGGAGATCAAAACATGAGACAAAGACAATAGTATGATAAAGACAAATAAATATCGAAAATTGTACATGTAGAAGTGCTGCCTAGAGTATTGTTAGAGTGACGATGACTAATAATATGGAGATACACAGCTATATTGATGCAGAAAGTGATGAGCGTCAAGGAGATACACAGTTATACTGATGCAGAAAGGGATGAGCGCCAAGGAGATATACAGTTATATTGATGCAGAAAGAGATGAGCGCCAAGGAGATATACAGTTATATTGATGCAGAAAGAGATAAGCGCCAAGGAGATACACAGTTATATTGATGCAGAAAGAGATGAGCGCCAAGGAGATACACAGTTATATTGATGCAGAAAGAGATGAGCGCCAAGGAGATACACAGTTATGTTGATGCAGAAAGAGATGAGCGCCAAGGAGATACACAGTTATATTGATGCAGAAAGAGATGAGCGCCAAGGAGATATACAGTTATATTGATGCAAAAACAGATTAGTGCCGAGGAGATACACAGTTATATTGATGCAGAAAGAGATGAGCGCCAAGGAGATACACAGTTATATTGATGCAGAAAGAGATGAGCGACAAGGAGATATACAGTTATATTGATGCAGAAAGAGATGAACACCAAGGAGATACACAGCTATATTGATGCAGAAAGAGATGAGCGCCAAGGAGATACACAGCTATATTGATGCAGAAAGAGATGAGCGCCAAGGAGATACACAGCTATATTGATGCAGAAAGAGATGAGCGCCAAGGAGATATACAGTTATATTGATGCAGAAAGAGATGAGCGCCAAGGAGATACACAGCTATATTGATACAGAAAAAGATGAGCGCCAAGGAGATGCACAGCTATATTGATGCAGAAAGAGATGAGCGCCAAGGAGATATACAGTTATATTGATGCAGAAAGAGATGAGCGCCAAGGAGATACACAGTTATATTGATGCAGAAAGAGATGAGCGCCAAGGAGATACACAGTTATATTGATGCAGAAAGAGATGAGCGCCAAGGAGATATACAGTTATATTGATGTAGAAAGAGATGAGCGCCAAGGAGATATACAGTTATATTGATGTAGAAAGAGATGAGCGCCAAGGAGATATACAGTTATATTGATGCAGAAAGAGATGAGCGCCAAGGAGATATACAGTTATATTGATGCAGAAAGAGATGAGCGCCAAGGAGATTTGCATATGGGCAGAACCACTGGTGCACCGCAGGTTAAAATCAGAACAAAAGAATCCATTATTTGTGTTCTAGCAGGCCCCAGTGGTCAGGAATCATGGGTACACGAGGCATGTAGCATTTACGGTATGAAATCTTGATCACAATACTGAGATAGCACTAACCTGACATGAATTTACGATCACTGGATTTTTGTCCAGCTAAGCACAACTGACATTGTCACAAATTGTCGATCACCTGACAAATATAAATATTATATATTCTTCCTACTAACAGAACAATGGTGGTGACAAAGAAGAAATGAAGTTAAACCCAATTAAAATGCTGTGGAAGTCCAATTTTGGTACAAAGGACCTTAGAGCAATTATTTAATCAAGAAATATCACATTTCAATAAAGATTTTTTGAAATTGATAACTTAGTTTACGAAAACTTCACTTGATAATATCAATATTAAGAGTATAGGATCAAAAGTGATTTAAGGCCTGTATTCACCAACCATTTTTAAACCTAAGTTATGACTTAAGCCCAAAATACAATTTTCATACCAAAAAACCTAAGCTTATTTATGAAGTTTCAATGTGATTTTAAGCTCAAAGTAGCAAAGTAACGTGTCATGCAAAGAATGTAGATATGTTGCTAAACATTATAGAGATATTGTGGTTTGAAATCTATGACTTGAGCAATATTTACTTAAAAAAGTTGGTGAATACTGGCTTTAATATAAAAGAACAAATATAAAACGTGACTAAGGAGTGAAATATCATACTTAAGATCACTACAGAGAAATGTTGAGCATATCCATTGTGCACATATACAGTGTTCTCCAGAAATTAAAAAGTAGCTGGTTATTTTTTTTAAGTAGCAGGCTGCATTATCATATGTCAAGCCGCGAAGTGGCGAGGATCGCGGCGAGGGGGAGGGTGCGGGAGGTGTTTCCCCTCCTGCCGGGGGATGGCCTCCCCCGAATTTTTTTTTGTTTTAACGGTGCAGAATGGTGCATGCTATGCTATTTTGTTGTCTTTTAAAAGCTTCATTTTTATACAAAACCAAAACCATTGTTCAAAATTTATCACTTTTATTAAATGACAGTTTAAAAATCAGAGTCATCAAACTCAACTCCATTCAGAATCCGACCCTGGAAATTTAATTACAAGTTTTAATTACAAGTTTTAGTTTTGTAAATTCAAATTGGAATTTGACCTCTTCAAAGGATTATTGTGCAGAATGTATAAGTGATAACAAATAAAATCAGAAACCAAAGTTCGCAGTTACAACTTGGTCAACTCATGTAACTATAACTCTGAAATCTATAACATCATACTGCAAAGTAAGATGATGATTGGAGATTAAATAGGTTTTATAACCCTGATTTGATTGTAAAATACTGCAAGTTTTTCAGCAATCTTTGAAATAAGTGATATATTTAGGGGGTCTACACCAGGGTGTATATCTCTTCTCCAAGTATTTTTCTTCAATTATACAGTATCATTCTTTACTTTAAAAAATCATCAAATTAATTTGTTTTCTTCAAAGTGGGGACAGATTTTAGTTACTTATTTTCAGGAAAAGATCGATTTCAAATTTTCAGTATTGCTGGATGGGTGGGGTATTTGCCTTGCATGACCTTTTATACACTTTACTTAAAACTCACTTCTTCTTAACTTTTTCCGGAAAACCAAGACAACCAACCTCCTTTTTCATGCCCTGCCTTTTGCTCTGGAGCTTCTGAATCGTCTGAAGGCCTCATTTCGATTGAGTCTGAAATATCATTGTTTGCATCTGTAGCAGCATCAGTAGGCCCAGACATGGCCGACTGATTTAAAAGGCCCCTTTCCTCTGGACTTCTTGCAGTAGCTTGGTCGGTTGAAGGAACATGTCTGCCTGAATCGTCATTTACTCCCAATTTTTTAAAACCTGAAAATAAATATTCAAGAACAGACTATTACCATCTACCACTTAGTGAATATATTTCAAATTCATCGCCCTCTCTGGTGTATACATATTTATTCTTACTAATAATTGCTAGCAGAAAACAAAACAAAAAAACCCCAAAGAAGATGATGGCCCTTAATAGCTCACATGAGGACACAGGTTTTTAGTTGACTCCTATCTGGCATCAAGTAATTAAGTGTTATTTACTCTAGAAATCTTTGGTGAAGATTGAACCATTAGTATGGCCACTGGGCTGATAACAACCTAGAATGTGTCGAAGTGACCTACTGAATCCATGTGACCCACTTCAAAACATATCTTAGATTTCATACTGGCAAACATCCTGGCCAAGTTTGGTCAAGATTGGACCACCATTGTGGCTTTTAAGCCTTTTCACAAGGTTTTCCTACAATTTGACCTAGTGACCTACTTTTGGACCTGATGTGACCTTTGTAAAACCTCACTCAAGATTTCTTGCGGTCAAAGACTCTGACCATGTTTGGTGTAGAGTAGGATATAAATGTGGCCTCTAGTATGTTCACAAGGTTCTTCTAAGATTTGATCTACTTATCTACTTTTTGACCTCACGTAATCCATTTACGAACTCATCTAAGATTTCATGCGGACAAACATTCTGACCAAGTTTGGTGAACCTTTGGGCTATAAATGTGGCCTCTAGTGTGTAAACAAGCTTTTTCTAAGATCTGACCTAGTGTCCTACTTTTTGACCCCACATAACTTAGTTATTACCTCATTCAAGATTTCTTATTAAAGGCAAATCTTCTGATCAAGTTTGGTGAAGATTGGGCCGTAAATGGGGCCTGTAGTGTGTTCACAAGCTGTTTTCTTTTATAAAATTTGAATTTTTGTCCTAGTTTTTTGAACCAAGGTGATTCAATAATGATCTCATTCAAGATTTCATGCAGACAAACATTGGGACGATTAATGAAGATGGGTTAAAAACCATAGCATCTAGCGTGTTCACAAGTAAACTGTTGACGAAGGACAAAGAAGTATCGGAGAAGCTCATGTTGAACACATTGTGCTCAGATGAGCTAAAAATATACAATGACTGAGGGAGCTAGATAGTATGGTGTAAACTAGACAGTATGATGTAAGTTAGACAGTATGGTGTAAGCTAGAAAGTATGGTATAAGCTAGATAGTATGATGTAAGCTAGATAGTATGGTGTAAGGTAGACAGTATGGTGTAAGGTAGACAGTATAATGTAAGCTTGACAGTATGATGTAAGCTTGACAGTATTGTGTAAGCTAGACAGTATGGTGTAAGCTAGACAGTATGGTGTAAGCTAGACAGTATGATGTAAGTTAGACAGTATGATGTAAGCTTGACAGTATTGTGTAAGCTAGACAGTATGGTGTAAGGTAGACAGTATGGTGTAAGCTAGACAGTATGGTGTAAGCTAGATACTATGGTGTAAGCTAGATAGTATGATGTAAGCTAGAAATGATGATGTAAGCTAGACTGTATGGTGTAAGGTAGACAGTATAATGTAAGCTTGACAGTTTGATGTAAGCTAGAAAATATGATGTAAGCTTGACAGTATGGTGTAAGGTAGACAGTATGGTGTAAGCTAGACAGTATGGTGTAAGCTAGACAGTATGTTGTAAGCTAGATATTATGTTGTAAGTTAGACAGTATGATGTAAGCTAGACAGTATGGTGTAAGCTAGATAGTATGTTGTAAGCTAGACAGTATGATGAAAGCTAGACAGTATGGTGTAAGCTAGACAATATGATGTAAGCTAGACAGTATGGTGTAAGCTAGATAGTATGGTGTAAGCTAGACAGTATGATGTAAGCTAGACAGTATGTTGTAAGCTAGAGAGTATGATGTAAGGTAGATAGTATGATGAAAGTTAGACATTATGATGTAAGCTAGACAGTATGGTGTAAGGTAGAAAGTATGGTGTAAGGTAGAAAGTATGTTGTAAGGTAGATAGAATGGAGTAAGCTAGACAGTATTGTGTAAGCTAGATAGTATGATGTAAGCTAGACAGTATTGTGTAAGCTAGACAGTATGGTGTTAGGTAGACAGTATGATGTAAACTAGACAGTATTGTGTAAGCTAGACAGTATGGTGTAAGGTAGACAGTATGATGCAAGCTAGACACTATGATGTAAGCTGGACAGCATGATGTAAGCTAGACAGTATGATGTAAGGTAGACAGTATGATGTAAGCTAGACAGTATGATGTAAGCTAGACTGTATGATGTAAGCTAGATAGTATGATGTAAGGTAGATAGTATGATGTAAGCTAGACAGTATTGTGTAAGCTAGACAGTATGGTGTAAGCTAGACAGTATGATGTAAGCTAGACAGTATGATGTAAGCTGGACAGTATGATGTAAGTTAGACAGTATGATGTAAGTTAGACAGTATGGTGTAAGCTAGACAGTATCGTGTAAGCTAGACAGTATGGTGTAAGCTAGATAGTATGGTGTAAGCTAGACAGTATGGTGTAAGCTAGACAGTATAATGTAAGCTTGACAGTATGATGTAAGCTTGACAGTATGGTGTAAGCTAGACAGTATGGTGTAAGCTAGACAGTATGATGTAAGCTAGACAGTATGATGTAAGCTAGACAGTATGGTGTAAGGTAGACAGTATGGTGTAAGCTAGACAGTATGGTGTAAGCTAGATAGTATGATGTAAGCTAGATAGTATGATGTAAGCTAGACTGTATGGTGTAAGGTAGACAATTATAATGTAAGCTTGACAGTTTGATGTAAGCTAGAAAATATGATGTAAGCTTGACAGTATGGTGTAAGGTAGACAGTATGGTGTAAGCTAGACAGTATGGTGTAAGCTAGACAGTATGATGTAAGCTAGACAGTATGGTGAAAGGTAGACAATATGGTGTAAGCTAGATAGTATGATTTAAGCTAGATAGTATGATGTAAGCTAGACTGTATGGTGTAAGGTAGACAGTATGGTGTAAGGTAGACAGTATAATGTAAGCTTGACAGTTTGATGTAAGCTAGAAAATATGATGTAAGCTTGACAGTATGGTGTAAGGTAGACAGTATGGTGTAAGCTAGACAGTATGGTGTAAGCTAGACAGTATGATGTAAGCTAGACAGTATGGTGAAAGGTAGACAATATGGTGTAAGCTAGACAGTATGTTGTAGGCTAGACAGTATGGTGTAAGCTAGACAGTATGTTGTAAGCTAGATATTATGTTGTAAGCTAGACAATATGATGTAAGCTAGACAGTATGGTGTAAGCTAGATAGTATGTTGTAAGCTAGACAGTATAGTGTAAGCTGGACAGTATGGTGTAAGGTTGACAGTATGATGTAAGCTAGACAGTATGTTTTAAGCAAGACAATATGATGTAAGCTAGACAGTATGGTGTAAGGTAGATAGTATGTTGTAAGCTAGACAGTATGATGTAAGCTAGACAGTATGATGTAAGCTAGACAGTATGTTGTAAGCTAGAGAGTATGATGTAAGGTAGATAGTATGATGTAAGTTAGACAGTATGATGTAAGTTAGACACTATGATGTAAGCTAGACAGTATGATGTAAGCTAGACAGTATGATGTAAGCTAGACAGTATGGTGTAAGGTAGATAGAATGGTGTAAGGTAGAAAGTATGGTGTAAGGTAGAAAGTATGGTGTAAGCTAGACAGTATGATGTAAGCTAGACAGTATGGTGAAAGGTAGACAATATGGTGTAAGCTAGACAGTATGTTGTAGGCTAGACAGTATGGTGTAAGCTAGACAGTATGTTGTAAGCTAGATATTATGTTGTAAGCTAGACAATATGATGTAAGCTAGACAGTATGGTGTAAGCTAGATAGTATGTTGTAAGCTAGACAGTATAGTGTAAGCTGGACAGTGTGGTGTAAGGTTGACAGTATGATGTAAGCTGGACAGTATGCTGTAAGCTAGACAATATGATGTAAGCTAGACAGTATGGTGTAAGCTAGATAGTATGTTGTAAGCTAGACAGTATGATGTAAGCTAGACAGTATGTTGTAAGCTAGAGAGTATGATGTAAGGTAGATAGTATGATGTAAGTTAGACAGTATGATGTAAGTTAGACAGTATGATGTAAGCTAGACAGTATGATGTAAGCTAGACAGTATGATGTAAGCTAGACAGTATGGTGTAAGGTAGATAGAATGGTGTAAGGTAGAAAGTATGGTGTAAGGTAGAAAGTATGGTTTAAGCTAGACAGTATGGTGTAAGCTAGACAGTATTGTGTAAGCTAGACAGTATGGTGTAAGGTAGACAGTATGATGTAAGCTAGACAGTATTGTGTAAGCTAGACAGTATGGTGTAAGGTAGACAGTATGATGCAAGCTAGACACTATGATGTAAGCTAGACAGCATGATGTTAGCTGGACAGTATGGTGTAAGGTAGATAGTATGATGTAAGCTAGACAGTATGATGTAAGGTAGACAGTATGATGTAAGCTAGACAGTATGATGAAAGCTAGACAGTATGATTTAAGGTAGACAGTATGATGTAAGCTAGACAGTATGATGTAAGCTAGACTGTATGATGTAAGCTAGATAGTATGATGCAAGGTAGATAGTATGATGTAAGCTAGACAGTATTCTGTAAGCTAGACAGTATGATGTAGGTTAGATAGTATGATTTAAGCTAGACAGTATGATGTAGGTTAGACAATATGATTAAGCTAGACAGTATGATGTAGGTTAGACAGTATGATGTAGGTTAGATAGAATGATTTAAGCTAGACAGTATGATGTAGGTTAGATAGTATGATGTAAGCTAGACAGTATGATGTAGGTTAGATAGTATGATTTAAGCTAGACAGTATGATGTAGGTCAGATAGCATGATGTAAGCTAGATATTATGATGTAGGTTAGATAGTATGATGTAAGCTAGACAGTATGATGTAAGATAGACAGTATGGTGTAGGTTAGATAGTATGATTTAAGCTAGACAGTATGGTGTAGGTTAGATAGTATGATTTAAGCTAGACAGTATGATGTAGGTTAGACAGTATGATGTAAGCTAGACAGTATGATGTAGGTTAGATAGTATGATGTAAGCTAGACAGTATGATGTAGGTAAGATAGTATGATGTAAGCTAGACAGTATGATGTAGGTTAGATAGTATGATTTAAGCTAGACAGTATGATGTAGGTTAGATAGTATGATGTAAGCTAGACAGTATGATGTAGGTTAGATAGTATGATGTAAGCTAGACAGTATGATGTAGGTTAGATAGTATGATTTAAGCTAAACAGTATGATGTAGGACAGATAGTGTGTTGTAAGCTAGATATTATGATGTAGGTTAGATAGTATGATGTAAGCTAGACAGCATGATGTAAGCTAGACAGTATGGTGTAGGTTAGATAGTATGATTTAAGCTAGCCAGTATGATGTAGGTTAGATAGTATGATTTAAGCTAGACAGAATGATGTAGGTTAGACAGTATGATGTAGGTTAGATAGAATGATTTAAGCTAGACAGTATGATGTAGGTTAGATAGTATGATGTAAGCTAGATATTATGATCTAGGTTAGATAGTATGATTTAAGCTAGACAGTATTATGTAGGTTAGATAGTATGATGTAAGGTAGTCAGTATAAGGTAAGCTAGACAGTATGATGTAAGCTTGACAGTATGGTGTAAGCTAGACAGTATAGTGTAAGCTTAATATAATTATAATTATTATATTATAATTAGAGAAATTTCGTACAACTATATGCTGCAGAGGTAGCAATATTTATTTTGATTGGTACTTAGTATCAAATAGTGCAGTTCCTAATCCTAGTTGACCTCCTGACCTGCTGACCTCCTGACCTGGAATTACCCTTTTATTAAGCCTGAGGAGGCTTACTAGGCTAAGAGTTAATCTATATAAACACATTAAATGTAACAAAACCTCTTCATTTGTTTACCTTCCTTGTTTTAAACTTTTATGACTGTATTGTCCTTCTTATATTACATCTAACAGCTTGTATAAAGTTTCCCTAAAATATACATAGTTATAATGATACAGGGTGCAGAGTCAAGAGGAGTGTACATAATAAGAAAATGTTGCTAGGATCTTGTAAACACTCTCGTTAATGCGCTCTCGCTCATGTGCTCCCAGTCACACACTCCCGTTCACGCGCTTTTATTCATGCGCTCTAAATCACATACTCTTGTTTAGTCATTCACATACTCTCGTTTAGTCACTCTCGTTAATGCACTTTCATTCATTCACTTTCATTAATGCACTCTTGTTCATTCACTCTCACTCATGCACTCCCGTTCATGCACTCTCATTCATGCACTCTTGTTCATGCACTCTCGTTCATGCACTCTCATTCATGCACTCTTGTTCATGCACTCTGGTTCATGCACTCTCATTCATGCACTCTTGTTCATGCACTCTCATTCATGCACTCTCGATTATGCAGTCTTGTTCATGCACTCTCATTCATGCACTCTCATTCATGCACTCTCATTCATGCACTCTCGATCATGCACTCTCATTCATGCACTCTCATTCATGCACTCTCGATCATGCAGTTTCATTCATGCACTCTCGACCATGCAGTCTCGTTCATGCACTCTCATTCATGCACTCTTATTCATGCAGTCTTGTTCATGCACTCTCATTCATGCACTCTTATTCATGCACTCTCGATCATGCACTCTCGTTCATGCACTCTCATTAATGCACTCTCATTCATGCACTCTCGTTCATGCACTCTCATTCATGCACTCTCGATAAAGCAGTCTTGTTCATGCACTCTCTTTCATGCACTCTCGTTCATGCACTCTTATTCATTCACTCTCATTAATGCACTCTTGTTCATTCACTCTCATTCATGCACTCTAGTTCATGCACTCTCGTTCATGCACTCTCATTCATGCAGTCTCGCTCATGCACTCTCGTTCATGCACTCTCGGTCATGCACTCTCATAAATGCACTCTTGTTCATGCACTCTCATTCATGCACTCTTGTTCATTCACTCTCATTCACGCACTCTCGTTCATGCAATCTCCATCAGGCACTCTCGTTCATGCACTCTCGTTCATGCACTCTCGATCATGCACTCTCATTCATGCACTCTCGTTCATGCACTCTCGTTCATGCACTCTCGTTCATGCAATCTCGTTCATGCACTCTCGTTCATGCACTCTCGTTCATGCACTCTTGTTCATGCAGTCTCGCTCATGCAGTCTCGCTCATGCAATCTCCTTCATGCACTCTCGTTCATGCACTCTCGATCATGCACTCTCGATCATGCACTCTCGTGCATGCACTCTCGTTCATGCACTCTCGATCATGCACTCTCGATCATGCACTCTCGTGCATGCAGTCTCGCTCATGCAATCTCCTTCATGCACTCTCGTTCATGCACTCTCGTTCATGCACTCTTGTTCATGCGCTCTCATTCATGCAGTCTTGTTCATTCACTCTCGTTCATGCACTCTCGATCATGCAGTCTTGATCATTCACTCTCATTCATGCACTCTCGATCATGCACTCTCGTTCTTGCGCTCTCATTCATGCACTCTCATTCTTGCACTCTCGTTCATGCACTCTCGATCATGCATTCTTGTTCATTCACTCTCATTCAAGCACTCTCGATCATGCACTCTCGTTCATGCACTCTCATTCATGCACTCTCGATCATGCACTCTCATTCTTGCACTCTCATTCATGCACTCTCATTCATGCACTTACGTTCATGCACTCTCATTCATGCACTCTCGTTCATGCACTCTCGTTCATGCACTCTCATTCATGCACTCTCATTCATGCACTCTCGATCATGCACTCTCGTTCATGCACTCTCGTTCATGCAGTCTCGTTCATGCACTCTCATTTATGCACTCTCACTCATGCACTCTCATTCATGCACTCTCGTTCATGCACTCTCATTCATGCACTCTCATTCATGCACTCTCGATCATGCACTCTCGTTCATGCAGTCTCACTCATGCACTCTCATTCATGCACTCTCGTTCATGCACTCTCACTCATGCACTCATTCATGCACTCTCGTTCATGCACTCTCGATCATGCACTCTCGTTTATGCACTCTCTCTTACTACCAGGCCAGAATGTCTAGGATAAGTCAACTAGGCATTCAAATGTTTTCACAAATAGTCGGTATACTCAGTGACCAAGTCCACCAGAATTTGGCAGAAATCACGGTCAATCCTGTAGAAATTTGTCTAGTCCAGTTGATTTTGACTGCTTGCAAGAGTTAGACCAAAGGTCCAGTAATTTTAAATTTTGCTTGTGAAGATTGGTTCAATAATATAATTAAAGCGAGAAAGTAATATTTTAAAGCCTTAAAGAGACTTTGAGAAATAATAAACATGCCATACTTACAAAACTTTTTCTTTCGCCAACATATGACTCCAATGATGACCAATGCTACTAAAACAGCAAACACCACAGCCACAACCACAGCTACAGCCACAACCCAAGTCTTGGTTTCTTTTTCATGTGATGCTGATTTATCTGAAGTAAAGCAAACTATTATTTTATTCTAACTCTGCAATCAATATTTCTAATTTATATCAAAAGTCATTTCTGGCAACAAACCTACCTGAAAGCCACAGAGCATGTACACCGCTGGAAACACATCGTCATTGGTACAAAACAATTAAACACAAAGAAGTTAATTGATTAAAACAGTAGTGATATCAATCCCACACTGGTCCTGACTAGAACTAAAGTGAACTGATAAATGCAGGTTAAAACCCTTCAAAATCAAAACAAATCAAAAATTATTCTGATATGTAAATATCAAAATTGTTCTAGGCACAATTTACAATAAAACTACAACATAAAACAAACAACTGTAGTGCAGGCAGTAGAGGACTGACTTGCCATCCAAGATGTTCCAGGTCTAAATCATAAAAAATAATCTTTTTTAAACAAAATGACATTTTTGTCTTTGTTTTGATATTATCAGCTCCTAAATATATTGACAATTTAGGTGCTTAAAATGACATTAATTATTAAATGATATTACAGACCACTAAAAACTGTAATGGATTAGGTAAACTAATGTGCGACTGGCATTATGGCTTTAATGCCCCATTAAAGCGGCATGAAGTATTTGCCAGGGCAAGTTTGTTTTTGCAAACAACTTTCAGCACTTTGATTATAAATCTTTTATGTCATGCCTGAGCAACATGATAAAATACGAATGTATGAGCTGTCCCTGAAATAAATCACGTAAGCTAACTAAATGTGTTTTTTTTTGTTAAATATGGCTGATTCTGCTTATTTGCCTACATAACTTCTATGGATATTTATGCAATTAACCGCAAATAAATATTGGTATACCATTTCAAGTTGCGTATTTTGTTTTCAGTTTTTATACTGCATATATTTTCAATGTAATATTGCACAATGCAATTATTTTAAATAATAATCATATTTCACCATTTCAGAATAAATTATTTAATGCTTGGTTTAAAGAACATAGGCATAACTAGTGTCAAACAAATTGTAAAACAATGAGCAAGTTTATTATCTTAACTCTATCTTGGTAAAAGAAATGTTTTATCAGTATCTTTAAAAAAAAAAAAAGATTGAAAATACATAATGAACCTTCTCTCTTGTCTGGTCTTCCAAGGTTCCTAAGGCATACCAACACCCCAGGTTGTTAACAGGTGTCATACTGACCACTGATTACTTATATCCAGCATATGTTAATTAGAACCATAAAGGCATTTATCCTTTGATGCCATATTGCATGCCATGTGACCAGTTGGATTCCAACATGAGACAATCACATGCTAAACTAGAACTATTGCTGAATGCGATTCATACCCCCACCAATGTCCTTAACAAAGCTGGTACAAGGGTAAGATGGGTTCTGCACATAACCTTGTTGAGTTAAACATTTGAGTAAATTTTGAAGTAGGATTTATAGAGCAGACACGACATATTGTCTAATACTTGATTGTATGTAAATTTGAAGACTTAAAAGGGGCATAACTTTGTCAAAATGCAATACAGAGTTATGAAACTTGACATGCATATCCTAATTGTGACACTTCATATATATTTCAAGTTTCAAGCAAATACTTTTTCTAGTTTCAGGAATATTAAAATACATGTTAAAATTTAAAAATATTTTCTAAGTCAATTTTTGACCTTCAAGTGCGACCTTGACCCTAAGCCGGCAAAAGAGTAACATGGGTTCTGCACATAACCTTGTTGAGATGAACATTTGAGCCAAGATTAAAGAAAATCTTTCAATGTCTAATATTTGATTGTTTGTTATTTGACCTTCAATTGTGACCTCGACCTTGAGCTGACACATGGGCAACATGGATTCTGCACATCCCCTTGTTGAGGTGAACATTTCTGCCAAGTTTGAAGAAAATCCTTCAATTGGTATAGGATTTATAGAGCGGACACGATAATGGAGACGGACGGACCGACTGACGGACGCACGCGACAAAGCGAATCCATTATAGCCCCCACTCCCCCCACATTTTGTGGTGGGGGTATAATGAAACATGTGCCTGCACAAGCTGGCACTATATATGTTCTCTCAATCTCGGGCTCAGCATCAAACATGCTCAGACATTAAAAGTTGAAACACCAAGATTGAGGCTTGTCTGCCTTTTTTCCAGCTATGTTCATCTTATATTTTGTAACTTACTATTATCTTTGCATTGCTCTTGTGAACTCTAATGTTAATGTAACTATCCTTGATTTTTGTAATCTTAGCAATATACACTTTTTTACTTAATATTTGCTCTCTGTACACAAGGTACACAGTAAAACTAGTTGTTTTAATAATATGGGACCTTTCTAGTCTCATAGCTTCTGACAGCGAGTATTTCCCCAATACATGTTGAATTATTATTAACTGTTATATGCATTGTAATATGATCAAACATGCTCAGACATTAAAAGTTGAAACACTGAGATTAAGGCTTGCAAGTCTGCCATTGTTCCAGCATCCCCTCCCAGATGTAAATGCAGGAAGTTAAAAATTCTGACAGAAGATTTATACATGTAATACAGCTGGTGCAAATTTGATTTATTAATATTACCTCTCAGCCACTGGTTTTTCTTAAAAAAACATCAAGTCATATAATTATCTGTTATAATTTTAATATAATATTATAATTACTGACCTCGAATATAATTACCTCCAAATCCAGTTAAAAAGCTGAGTCTTTTTCTAAAGGGCTGCTATTTTGTTTTTTTGCGACAGCAAAAAAGAAAGCCATAATTTTTATATGTGGTATTGCAAAGTGCTCTTTTGACAGGCCCGGATTTTCCGGGGGGGGGGGGGGGGGGGCAGAGGGGGCCTTGGCCCCCCAAGTTGGCCCGGTCATACAAATTTTCTGGACTATGTTTATTGAGAAATAGGCTGATCACATAAATTTTGTAGAACGTGTAGAGGTAGTCATGGGTATCTCGGGCTCTTTGGATTCTCATATACTTATATGCAGTAATTAAAGCCACTCTGATGCCTGCTGCTAGCCAGACCCTGAGGTCATCTGGCTCGTGTACAAGATCCGCTGTATACATAGCATTGATTGTCTGCTGTCCCAGCAAAGAGCTTTATTGGCATTCCTCGGCGGTAATGCAGACGTTATAAGCCAAGGTGTACCAATTGTTTGTCACCGTCAATCCCAATCAAGGTACATAGTAGATTTTTCTTAATTTAAACAAATGCACTTATGTTAAAAAAATAATGCCTTAATACAGCACTATTTTACCAAGAGTAATGCACTATTAAAACTACAAGAGTTATTAATGACGTCATTCATTGTTGACATGTTCACCATTGCAAAAAAACTGGAAAATTTGTCTTGAAGATGTGACAAAAAGCATGCCATTGGCAGAAGACCATACCAGTGTCAGCCAAACATGCTGCTGTAGTTGACACAGATAAGCAACTGTGTTTGCTAATCTCCTATAAGGTGTGAAAATTACCCCAGAGATAACCTAATTAGCAGCTTCAGCAGGAAGGTGAGCAGTGTGTGATTATGCTTATAACTAAAATCAGGCATACACATTATATGGTTAAGAAGAAAAGGTTTCATGCTTGAATATTTTATACAATAAAATGGAATAAGTATATAACTATTATTCAATTAACAGGTATCAACTGTTTATTGGAGCGCCAAATTATGATCATTATAGCTATTTGCTGGAGAAAGACCGCAGATAAGTGTCCTGGTAGCACCACTGTTGATTAAGTCAACTTAAAGACCTTCTCACATTAAGTCCTTCGCCCAGACAGGACTTGAACCCACACTGTGAGAGTCTCAGGCCAATTTTACCATGAAGGAAGATAGGGTTTGGTTAAAGGGAATAGCAAAAGTTTTCATTGTTTATTGGGTTTATCATCCCACCAACAGTATATCAGTTATCTAGTGTCGGTGTCCAGTTGGAGCAGTTATAGTGGTGCCTTCACTGTGCATAGCATGTTTGTTTATTGGGTTTATCATCCCACCAACAGTATATAAGTTATCTAGAGTCGGTGTCCACTTGGAGCAGATATAGTGGTGCCTTCACTGTGCAAAGCATGTTTATTTATTGGGTTTATCATCCCACCAACAGTATATCAGTTATCTAGAGTTGGTGTCCACTTGGAGCAGATATAGTGGTGCCTTCACTGTGCATAGCATACCGTGAACACCTGGCATGATACCACCCCCAGTCACATTATCCCGTCCAACCAGTCGTGGAACCATCATTTTTGCTTGAGCGGTAGAAAGGGAGTTATACCACTACCATTTTTTACAACTTTGGTATGTTAGCGGCCCTAGGTTTGAACCTGGGGCCTCCCAGACCTTGGAAATAAAAAAAGTATGTACTACTGTAATTTCAAGGTCAATGCCAGAAAGAATGACCAGTCTACGTAAAAGTATAGGAGTACTTTCAAACGAATTCACTTAAGTAAGAATTGCTCAAGTCATGGATTTCAATCTACAATACCTTCATTCTGTAATGGAGATACTGAAAATACAACTAATGAAATATTTTGAGGTTCATGGTAACATTTTTTTCTGAGAAAAATAATAGGATCATAGGGCTACTTCTGAAAAAAGTAGCAA
The DNA here is from genome assembly GCA_007844125.1 of Sinonovacula constricta. Lineage (NCBI taxonomy): Eukaryota > Metazoa > Mollusca > Bivalvia > Cardiida > Solecurtidae > Sinonovacula > Sinonovacula constricta. Next base: position 3,381,385 of record CM017563.1, on the reverse strand, counting down.
AAAGTAGGACTAGATTGAAAAAGTAGGAAAAAGTAGAAAAAGTAAGCAAAGTTGGGACCAGTAGAAAGTCTGCATTAGCTGCACAAAACTCAGGAATAACTTACATACTTACAAAGGTAAAACTATTGTTCTTATATATTCTGATATACCAAGTTTGAAGTGAATTCCCTTTAGTACTTGTTGTGCTCTATGCTGGAGAAGATAAAATAAAGGATATAACCAAAAATAAAAATAGAGATATAATTCTTGTGCATGGCCACTTGTAAAAATCTATCCAACATCCAAGTTTGAATTCAATATGTCAAACAAAAACTAACAACAGGAGGGTCATGATGGCCCTTAACCGCCCACCTGAGGACAAAGGCTTTTAGTAGGCTCATATCTGGCATCAAGTAATTAAAAGTTATTTACTTTAGAAATCTTTAGTTAAGATTGGACCATAAGTGTGGCCACTGGGCTGATAACATTTTCTAAAGTTTTACTTAGTAACCTATTGAATGCACATAATCCACTTAAAAACATGTGTAAAATATCATACTGGCCAAACATTCTCGCCAAGATTGGGCCATCAATGTGGCTTCTAAGAATTTTTCACAAGGTTTTTTTTTAATAAAATTTGACCTTGTTACCTAGTTGTTGACCCCATGTGACCTTGTTACAAACTCACCCAAGATTACTTGCAGGCAAACATTCTGGCCATGTTTAGTGAAGATTGGGCTATAAATGTGGTCTCTATTGTGTTCACAAGCTTTTTCTCAATCTCCAACGCAGTGATCTCCCCCTTTCAGTAAGGAGAATCTCTGCCACCACACAAAAATCCTTCCAGATCTGGAAGGATTTGATTTTTTTTTCTTTTAATTTTTGTTCAGTGAAATGACAATCGGAATGAATGTGTATGTTAGAAAAAATTACTAACAATGGATGAAAAAACAAATTCTAACGATGAAGAAAAGAAAAGAATGCATTTATCACTACAATCGTAACAACTCGGCTATTTCCGCCCTTTCGCCGAGGGCGAAATTTCAGTGTTACACCGGTTCAATGTAAACAATCAATGGATCTGACTATCGTCACGTGATTTTGTATGATGGCATTGGTTTTAAGCGAGCGTAGCGATGTCGTAAACCCTGTGCGGAGTTTGGCTTTTTCTGAGATTTGACAAGGTGACCTACTTTTTGACTCCACGTGACCCAATAATAGACTCATCCAAGATTTCATGCAGACAAATATTTTGACCAAGTTTGATTAAGATTGACATGTACATGTGGCCTCTAGTGTGTTCACACGCTTTTTCTAAGATTTAACCTAGTGACCTACTTATTGATCCCACGTGACCCAGTTATGAATTTATCCAAGATTTCATGCAGGCAAACATTCTGATCAAGGTTGATGAAGATTGGGCCATAAATGGGGCATCTAGTGTGTTCACAAGCTTTTCTAAAATTTAAGCTAGTGACCCACTTTTTGACCCAATGTGACCCAATAACAAAGTGATACAAGACTACATGCAGATAAATATTCTGACCAAGTTTGACTAAGATTGGGCCATAAATGTGACTTCTAGCATGTTCACAACCTTTTCTTAGAATTGACCTAGTGACCTATTTTTTGACCCCCCGTGACTCAATACTTATCCAAGATTTCATCCAGACAAACATTCTGACCAAGTTTGATCAAGATTGGGCCATAAATGTAGGCCTCTAGTGTGTTCACAAGCTTTTTAGTGACCTGTTTTAGACCTAATGAACTACTCTTTGACCCCACGTGACTCAGTTGTGAACTCATTCAAGATTTCATGCTGACATACCTATAGGTGAAAGGCGAGGTGAAGATTGGGCTATAAATTTGGTCTCTAGTGTGTTACAAGCTATCCCTAAATGTGACCTTTTGTCCTAGTTTTTGACCCAGATGACCTAATAATGAACTCATCCAAGTTTTCTATAGACTAACATTCTGACTAAGTTTGATAAAGATTGGATAAAACTGTGGCCTCTAGGGTGTTCACAAGCTTAAATGTTGACGCCGCATGACAGACGATGAACGACTGACGACTTTGTCCTCAGGTGAGCTAAAAACTATAATTGACAGAAGAACAGATAGGCGGATAGATAGGCAGACAAACAGGCAGAAATACAGTAACGCTGTACAGCCCTTCACAATTGTTTGAAAGGTAGTTGGGCATGGCGATAATGACCATGTATGTTACTACAATGTAGTTTAAGAACGAAAACAAACAATTTTTACCAAAATAAAAGTGAAAGGTACATAATTATAAAATAGGGAATTTCCGAGGTTCCTTATGGGATTTTTTTCATGACTTACCCACACTGGACCTGGATAAATATATTATACTGAAAAATATAGTGTACTGAAAACAAATAATTTAGGCACTTAATATTAGCCATTACAAATTGCACCTTTATTATTTTTTATTAGTAAAATTGTGAGTATTATACATATTTGACACCTGTCTCACATCAAATCTATCTATGGGCATTTTAAAATTTATGGCCAGGCTTCTTGTACAGACCTAAAGACAGACAAAATAATTTTAAGACTCAAAAACACCTCATTTGGCTATTGGCTTGAACAATGTAATGAACTGTAAAATATCTCCTGATGTCCTCACATCATTTGTGAAATAATGCCCTGCATTGTACATTCATTTTGAGAATGTCACAATAAAATGAAAGTGCATCAACACTGTCTGAAATCATGTATCAGACTTCTTTATGTCTTTGTGACATTAATGAAATTAATGAGATGTCATCCAAGATTGAGCAATTAAAGGTGGTATACGACAGTTTGGGTGGATTTTTGTTTCCTCGTAAAACCAAATAAATTATTATTACCTGAAAAGATTCTGCCAACTGCTTTTTTTGTGTGATTCCCTTCATCCAAGTGAAAAGTTATGCAAAACACTTAACTTGTCAGTACAAAAATTAATTTCCTATGCGAGCCACACTGCACAGTTAACTATTTTAAAACCATGTGACCACTAAGGTTTGAGATTACAATACATGATCATATGGTTAAAACGTTCTGATGTTGATAGCTATTTTTAACCGAAATCCCCATTGTGCTTATTTAAAGATTTGAAAATAATGGAAATCGAAGCAATATATTTCTTTTGTGTGAAATGTTAAACAATTGAGGTAAAGTTATAAACAGCCTTTCCTTTTTCCAAGAACAGGAGGGATATGTTGTTACATGTGTCCGATATAGGCAAACTGTCGGAAATAATCTGTATAATGAACACTACAAGAATAATCACTGAAACAACTCCTATTTCTTCTATCGGGGATCACTGTTGGCGTTTCCATGTGAAAAAGTTTTATAAAATAATGTGATTTTGTATCGCTTTCTACATAAAAATGTGGTAAAATGTGTGCACTATGTTCAGGGCTGCCAACAGCAAATTGTAAAAAAAAGAGGAACATGCGCCAGGGGTCAAGGGGGCCGCGTGTGTTCCTAAACATTCTTTAGTATACTAAAAAACAAAGCCGCGGACAATGTTTTGAGAGAAAGTATTTTTAAGAAAATCTTCTTTCTATTTTTATAAACGCTAACTAAATATGTACCAACCTGTCAAAGTCGATGTGACATTTACTTTAGCTGTAATTGAAGTGATGTTCCTGTTGACCAGAAGACAGGTCAGTTCTATTGAGCCTGCCTCTGCTGGAGCTGTCATATTGAAGAGAAACAGCATTGTAATGTTTTCTCCATGGAGTTCAGGTGTTTGAGGTTCTGTGTCTACTGTCTGGTTGTTTTGTTTCAGAATGACCTTAGGATCGGTGATATCATCTTTAGTGTTCAGATAACAACTGACATTGTAGAATGACCCAGTTTCCACGCTTGTAACTGTTTCAATGGTAACCATAACCTCTGCAAGAAACACACAAAACAGACAAAATTTTAAAGCCAGTTACAAAGAGTAGTAAGAAGAGAAAACATATGATCTAAACTACATATAATGGAACTGAAAATTTGGACATATTTAATTATTTGTACTATTATTACATACTTTTTTCAGTTAATGGTACTGTTGACTCTGCTAAAAAAATCAATACGACATGGAAAGGGGTACATTAGTAAAGGCGAAAATGTTAGTTAATATCCGAGGTATTCCAAATGGTAGGTAGGACTTATTAGTTGGAATTCCTGGACTTTATCGCCTGTTCTTTTGCAGATATTGTAAGTACAAACAGTGAAATTTCTTACTTTTGCATAAATATCAGCTTAAAATCCATTTATTTACTTATAGAGATTTGTTTATTAAAGAAGAAAATGGAAGTGATTGTGGTTAATCTGTGTATCACAAGAAAGGCAGGTAAGTCAACATACACTCCAAACAGCACACACATTAAACTAATTAAAACAAATGAAAGGACCTACTTGAATTTTAGGAATTATTGAGGAGAGACCATTCCTTTCTCATTCTTGATTGAAACCACCCTGGTTTCAATCATTTTAAAGTTCTCTTCTTTAATATTGTCTAGAACATAACTCAAATTTTAAGCACCCAGTCATTTCCTTTTGCCGACTGACTGTTCCAAGTCAGTAACTGTTGGGTTTGCTCTTTCTGTTAAATGGCTCATCGCAGATTTATTCTTACTTTTAAATTTGGCTTGCACCTTTGTCCTGTACATTTTAAAATTTTGGTATATGCTGCACTGCTCATAGGGCTTTTTCATATATCCTTATCGATGTTCTTTTAAATGTAAACAAACAGAAAGTGGCATTTCACACCATACTCTTTCACAGTAAAACACCATCAGTGTACAGATTATACACCGTTAGCCTCTATGTTATTGACATTAATTCTGTAATAAAAATAAAAAATCCTGATAATTTTCGGGAAGATATTGTGAATTCTTCTTTAAAGGGGAATGAAAAAACTGATGTAAAGTTACTTTTTGGGGAAAACTGCTTGATTTTTAAGAAATTTTCTGAGGTGAAGGTGCATTTAAACGGTTCTTATTAAAGAAGGAAAAAAAGCCCTGATGTGCATTCAAGCAATCTCTATTTATCGATCAAAAGCCACCTTCACATTGAGGATAACTGTAATCTATTGCAGTCATTCCATTCAATGGTGATGTGACAGTGAGCATTTGTCCACCCCTGATCCCAGAATTAATCAAGGTTATCTAATTGACAGGACAATGTCCATATCAAGTTTAAGATATGTTAGTTCTGGCAATCTGTAGATTTTTATCAGAAACTATCTGGTCTATTGTCCAAGCGACTAAACAACTTACTAACCAACATCTGCCAAACAATATGTTCCTTTTCATCAAAGGGGGAAAAAGGGAAATATTTAAAGAACACAAAGCATAATGCACTGTACATGAGTGCTCAGTATATTTAAGTTATTACAGTACTTACTCCAACGCACTATCACAGAGACAATATTGGACACCTTGTCTGTCTCTGTGTCTTTGCACTGTAGTGTAATTGTCTTGCTGTTGTTAGGTAGTTGGATCCAAAATGGTGATATTATCACATGTGTGTTATTATCAGGTGAGTTTATTGGATAATGTTGGTACAGTTTTGCTCCATCCTGATACAGGTCTGCAAACCTCTGTCCAGTTGCTCCCTCAATTATGCATTCAACTTTAATATTCTCCCCAGGTTGAGCTTCTTCATGGGCATTGATGAACACATTTACGCCTGGAACAAAGGGAAAAAAGTCTAAGAACATTTCTAGGATCATTTAAAGACTTCTACAGACAAAGGTTTATTCCCATTCTTTTCTATTCCCACACATTCGAGGCAGAGGATTCTGTTCTACAGGAAGTGAAGCTGGTGAAATAAAATGTATCCAATCTTACATCTGGATTCTAAAGAAGGCCATTTGCAATGGCATAATAGCTACACAGGGCTGCCTTGTGATGTTAAGTGTTTGCTTATTGGGCTTATTGTCCCACGAACAGTATTTCAGGTATCTACAGGTGGTGTACACTTGAAGTAGATATAATGCTGCCTTCACTGTGTATAGCATTTCCATGATACCGCACCCAGTCACATTATCCTGACACCGGGCCAACCAGTCATTGAACTACTCTTATATTTGCTTAAGCGTTAGCAAAGGAAGCTATACCACTACCATTTTTAACGACATTGGTATGTCGCAGGCAAGGACTGAACCCAGGGCCTCTCGTACCTGGAGGCGAGACTCTACCAATTGCGTTACCAGATCCGGTCATGACTGCCTTGTGAAACATGTGCTTTATAAAATAAGTACAATAAATGTTATTGTAAGAGTTGCAAGATAAAGTGATTTGTTACACAACATATTTGGATCTTAGTAGGCTTCAACAAAATGCCACATTATGTATAAGTACACATACAAACTATTGACACATACATTAGCTGGAGGATTTTAATTGGCACTCAGTTACTTACTGTAATAAACTATCCGAAATGCCATTTGGATCACTACCCACTTAGTCTATTTCTCCGCTTCAAGTCCAGGAATTGGATTACGAAAAATAAATATTTTATTATTTTGTTTATTTTAGGCTCAATTGTCATTCATGATAAAAACAAACACTACATTATATGCATTTGCAAGGCGTACTGTTTAAGGTACATAACATACACGTACTGCCATTTCCATTTATGATTGGGAACAGGTTAATACGTACCCAAACCAAAACGTACCCGAGTAGAAGTCATAACGTACCCAAGTAGAAGTCAAATCGTACCCAAAAGTAAATCCAGCCTTCATGAAAGAAATTTAAAAACACTTGACCTTCGGTCCACTAAGCTGGCAATATCTACTGGACTGGACCATATTTTACCAGACAAGTATGATTTTCGCATTTTGGTAACCTAACCGAGGTGTTACGAATGGTTGGGTTCAGTAAAAGGCTGTAAAGCATTGTTTGTTTGGTATATATATTTTCATATTAGTTGAGAATTTCAAAAATTGATGTGGCTGAAAATTCTGGACTGTCAGTCCATTTAACTTGTAAAATTTAATGGACCAAACAGAGGTTTACGTGGACTCGGGCCAAGGTCCACTAGATTTTGTCGAGGACTGTATGTCAAAATGTACCCATGTAAAATTGTATATACAATTAATGTAACAAAAATGTATGTGATGTTTATTGACCTCGAAGCATTATATTGTGTTCATCTGTATCTTTATATGCAAATAAATGTGCAATATATAATGTGTGATGGTTCTCTTTTTTCCCTTTATGTTATGATATTTGTAGAGTGTGTGTTTAAACACATGGCGTGCATATTATTATTGTTATTTTAATTTGTTTTTTTGTGTTTTATTTTCTGTAATTTGATAAAGACCATACTGAGAATGAGTTCATTTAACGATAATTGAACTGGAACATAATCACATTAAGATTTTGTACATACTTCTTTAATTAATTGCTGATTACATAAATTGGTGTGCATGTTTTTTTTATATACTTGACTGCTTATTCGATTTTTACTAGGGATATCAACGATAACTCAAGTAATCAATTGGAAGATTCAATGTCCAAAATGTCAACCATAATGAAGGAAACCATTAACTTTGAACAACAGCATTACAATCCTGGCAGAAGGTGGCTGCAAAGCACATCATCATCACCATCATCTGAATGGTCACCTAAAATACCTTGCAAGGTGACCATACAGGCATCTAGAAGCACAGCAGCATTGCCTGAAGGATTCTGATGCTGTTGCAAGCATGGAAATGCTCTTACCTGTTAAAAAGGAGAAGCCAAAAGAAGTATCAAAGCCACATTTACTCCCTACATTTATCGGCGACAAAGTTACTAAAAAATATAGGAATATTTTTTAAAATAAATGAAATTATTGGAAATATAGGAGGAATATAGGATTTTGACCCAAAATAAAGGAGAAATAAAGGAATATAGGAAACAATTACCAGCCTGTTACAAGTTTCTCCACCAAAAGAGTTGCAAAATGTATTCATTATAAATATAACATATAAAGCCAATGCAAGGGGTATAATTGCCTTTAGTTATTTTATATACTGCCTATAAGAAACTACATTTTTAATTTAAAAAATGACCAAGTAACTCAAGTACTCAATCAGAAAAATGACCAAGTGCTTGAGTACACCTAATTTCTACCTTGGATGATCATCGACTTCACTGAGAATGATAGAATAAGATAATGGCAAAAGTTGGTTTCTGGATTCAGCCTGGAGGCTGTTTCAGCTGTATATATTTTTAAGTCCTTTCTTGCATGGAATGGGAATGGGATGAGGTTTGCTGGCATTTTTGCCGATACTGTGCAGCGACATTTGTATCATTATAGCACAGAGGCACTAATGAGGTGCACAGGGACTGAACCCGGCCGGTCCATTAAACTGACATTAACGAGTCAGGCTTAATGATGTCCCCTTGGCCCCGAGCATTAGGAGTAAAGCCACAACTACCAACTTTTAAGTCTTTCGTTTGAACCTGAGACCTCCCTATCCGCAAGCGAGCGGTCTACCACTTGAGCTACTGAGGCTGGTTTTGTCGCACGTGCCTCCTTGTTTATATAACAGCTTTGTAGTAATAAAATATGTATTACTTGGAAAAATTAAAACAAAAAATATCCATTGATTTTTTTCCCAGATAATCCTTTAAGTCTGATAGAGATATAAAATAGGCAGTAAAACTGCTAAAAATTAAGGCTACATTCTCTAATTTATCTTCTTAATCCCATCGATACGAATCACTGACTATAACAGTTTGTACAATGTTAATTAGCTCTACTTACTCTACAATTTGTTCACGAACACATTTTCACGCCTCTTTACTTTCACACCATTTTGCCAAATAGATAGTTTCCATGTGATGTCATAGACACTGATAAGACAGTTTAAGGCAGCCATCTTTATGGGCAGAAGCTAATGCAGGCCGAAATCGGGAAATATGTGCATTCTGGCCAATCCCTTGAAGTTACCATCAAAGATGGCTGCCAAGATAAGGGATTTTCACTGATGTGTGAAATGCATTCATAAAACATTTCTTTTATGCAAAAATAAGTCATTTTAAAACAAAAGTATAAATGTAATGGCGTTAAGAAAATTTTAATAATTTTAAGTTTTGACTTAAGATGCTTTGTGAATACGGCCCCTAGGAGTGGCATGTTAAATTTGGTAAGGAGATCTTATTATTACTTTATTAACGCCATTTTCACTATATTTGTCCATTTTTAAACTTGATCATGCTATAAAGTCCTATAGAAGATATTAGTAATAGGTTTGCAGCAAAAAATATTTTTTATGCAGCTAGGATGTTGTTTTAGCTGAAAAATGGTATGCAACATGACAATATGCACTGTGTGGTGTATAGTATTAATTTGAAGAGCAAAAAATGATGGGTTTTCAGCATTATGTTGTATCATTTAAAAATTACTAATTTTGCATAGCAAAATATTATATTTTGCATGAACAGTTTATACTCATTGGTTATATTTCACTATAAACATTTCTTTCTAGTTTTATAAGCTATTTGTTTCATCAATTTATAAGAAAAAAATAAAAAATGACAGGGGTTTGTATACAAGTAGAGTTTGTTATACATTTTGACAATTTCTTTCAAACTGAAATTAAGAAGCCAATGAATTAAAAAAAGAAATTAATATTAAAATGATTTGCAGTTTATTTTTCAAGATTTATATGTATTTAACACAAAAACATACCTAACTTTGAAATAGCTTTTGTGTGCAATGTTTTTAATTATATCATTCCTGCACACCTGCAAAGGGTAATATTTTGTAGTGTCCGCAACAGAGCTTCACACATTACAACAACAGGAGATAAAAAGTTTACTTTGCTGTTATATAAATTGCCTTGGGCACATGTTTCTACAATCCAAGCACTTTAACCAAATGCCTTGAGTTTTTTTCGCACTTAAAGAAAAGCTTTGTCTGCAACGGTGTAGTGTCCGCAACACAAATATTAATAAGCTTCTAAATAAGGCATTTTTCATGTTCTCAAAGTTGTTTTTGCTAATAAATGTTTGGTTTGATTGCAGTTATATAAAAAAGTGAAATAAATATTATTGTCTAGTCTGATTTTCTGCCAAACAGGACATAACAGAGAAATTAATGTACTTCTAACATGGGCCAATCAGGATATTCAATGTATTTTAACATATATAATGTATATACCAATTGAATGCTGAAAGACAGTCCAGGTAACTTAAAAGAAATAAAAAGATGTGACTTGTCTAGACCAGAAAAAGGATTTACACATTTATTTTTTTAATTATATGTTGCGGACACTACAAGACGTCTTTCATCCTTCATGTACCAATATTAGGTCTAATTGTTGAAGAATTGATAAAATAATACTTCTTTTTTAAAAAGCTTCATCTCAAAAAGATTAATTGATACCATTTGCAGTCAGGATTAAACACCATTTTTTGCATTTATCATCTTAATCACATCAATATAAGTTGGTCATTCAAAGGGAGTACTGTTGTAAGAATTCTTAAATAATCTGGGATTACCAGTAAGTTGATTTTTTTTTTGTTTTTGCCAGACAACTGAACGATTTAGATATGCAAATGAATAAATCGACAGACTATTTACATGAAACATGCATATAATGATATTACATTATCTAATGAAAAATAAGAAGTTAAAATTAAGCCCAAATGTCAGTTAATGTGTAACATAATACTAATATGGCAACTTATATTAACAAGAAGTCTGGTCAGTATAATTATTATTTATGTACAGTGAGTTAGTTCTTCTATGCACTGGGAACTGAAGCAAACATTTATGCATGATAATTCTAAATCAAACTACGGTATATGATTATCTAAAACATAAGCAAGTTAACTGCCATCCCTTGTCATTACCAGCAATGTCATTTGAAATGTTTTAAAATATGACTGTGTGCATGTATACTCAACTCACAGGAAAATTATTTTAATTTCCTCAGGAAGCATGAAGTCCAAACAAATGAGTGCAAAACACTTACTTAATTTGACTTAGCATTTGCATAATCATTGTTATTATTTGCTATCAATTTTAAGTGTTTTTTATATAAATTAACAACATTAAAAACACACAATTTTATCTTCAGTACTTTAGGAAAACTAAAGTTTTGAAGTTTGCATTGATTTAAGACAACAAATCTGAAGTTTCTACAACATTTAAGACTCCTTATTTTTTATGTTCACTTATTTGTTAGTTTGTATGTACTCTTAAGTGTTTGCATTTTGGCATTGTAAAGATTCTATTAAAATTATTCTATCAACACAAAAAGGAGGAGCATGTGTCTAGGTGGATCAAACAGTAAGAATAACAGTACATATTGTGCAATTCTTAGAATACCCTAATTTTGAAATAGTGCTCTTTCATACACATGGTAAATGATAAAATATTCAAGTAAGTTAATAAAATGACATAACAAGCATCCCACAATAACTGTATAAGCACAATATCTTTGATTATATTGTAACATTTACATTTAAGATAATATATGTAGTGTCCGCATGGAAATGTAACACTTTCTCAATAAACATAACTAAAACACATTCGTATTGGTCACAATGCAAAACAAACTCATTTTATAATCATATTACAAGAGAACTTGTATGTCCACATATCCGAAATATCACAATCTTAGTATTTGTCCGAAAAGTACTCAACTTATTGAAATTAAAAAAAATAACATACGGAAATGCTCCGCGAAAAAAAACACCCTTATCTTTAAGAATTTTATATATACATATCGATTGAAAATTGAACAATATCCCGATGAACCTCTTTTTAAAAATATTTGGTAAACTTACAGCTATCATTGCGTCGGCCATTGTTTCGTCAATGCCAGACTTCTATTATGTCAATCGTACCTACTCGGCGATCTCCGGCAAGCTTCGGAGATAATGATTACGTAGAGGACGGAATTACCCGAGGAGTTCCGAGTGCTATTATGTTTACAATAGAAGCTGGGAACCAGACTAACCGACTTAGATTCTCATTCTCTCACCAGAGGGCGTGCCAAACTCCGCACAGGGTTTACGACATCGCTACGCTGGCTTAAAACCACTGCCATCATACAAAATTACGTGACGATAGTAACCAATAGGCAGATTAGCTATGACGTCTTTGCCTACCAATAGAGACTGCAGACACTCGATCTGTTTGGGTTTCGCTTTTATGGAGAAGTCAAACTCCGTTATTACTTTGTGAATTTCTTCAACAGTATCCATTGATTGTTTACATTGAACCGGTGTAACACTGAAATTTCGCCCTCGACGAAAGGACGGAAATGGCCGAGTTGTTACGATTGTAGTAATAAATACATTCTTTTTTTTTCTTTATCGTTAGAATTTGTTTTTTCATCCATTATTAGTCGTTTTTCTAACATACACATTCATTCCGATTGTCATTTTACTGAACAAAAATTAAAAGTAAAAAAATCAAATCCTTCCAGATCGGGAAGGATTTCTGTGTGGTAGCAGAGATTCTCCTTACTGAAAGGGGGAGATCACTGCGTTGGAAATTGAGGGCGTGCTACACAAGTTTCGCTTACACCTCTGTCAACGCACGGGGTACAAGATTCTTGTACATAATATAAATAATGAATAAAATGCTCGTGAGATTATTTTGATCTCAGTATATTTTACTTAAAATGAATATGGGTATTTTTTTAGAACAATATCTAAGATATATTTTAACCCAAATTTTCGGGGAACTATTTTGCGACATGTGACGATAGAATATCACGTGTATTAGAACTACTTTTCCCGGCGTTGACAGCATCGTCGGATACCCACGGTTGATTCTATTCCGTTACTCTCCATTCATCACCCGTGGGCAAATTGCTACTCATTTCGTCGCTTTGTTTACTATGAAATGCCGCAATCCGACTGGTTCGCTGAGACCATCCAGCGAATCTGCCAACCAATCAAGTTTTCGCTTTCATACCACTTCGATAGCATTGTCGTAAGTTTATTTACGCACAAATTACAAGCAACGTCACTGTCTTCATGGGCAAGGATACCGATTTCGTTTACAACCGACGTATATTTTTCAATAAGAATATATGACAAAGTAATATTGCAACATATACCAAACTCCGAAAAGGCACAGAACAAAGGTATTTCACATGCAAGCCAAGCAAAAAGTAAGAATACATTTGTGATGAGTCTGGAGTGCCCAAAGATCTGTAAGAACATTTGTCGCGGATCGCTGACAGACATATTTTACACTTGCGATGCGCTGTACCTGTCGCCATGTTTACGTTCTCAGGTCACCGTATTGATCTTCCGATTGAAGAGTATTTAATTTTGTAACCTATCATCTGATTGGATAATGTCTGTTCTGTTCTATTCAAACAGAACGACGAAATGAGTAGCAATTTGCCCACGGGTGATGAATGGAGAGTAACGTAATAGAATCAACCGTGGGTATCCGACGATGCGTTGACAGAGGTGTAAGCGAAACTTCAATCTCCAACGCAGTGATCTCCCCCTTTCAGTAAGGAGAATCTCTGCTACCACACAGAAATCCTTCCAGATCTGGAAGGAATTGCTTTTTTTTACTTTTAATTTTTGTTCAGTAAAATGACAATCGGAATAAATGTGTATGTTAGAAAAACGACTAATAATGGATGAAAAAACAAATTCTAACGATAAAAAAAAGAATGTATTTATTACTACAATCGTAACAACTCGGCCATTTCCGTCCTTTCGTCGAGAGCGAAATTTCAGTGTTACGGTTCAATGTAAACAATCAATGGATACTGTTGAAGAAATTCACAAAGTTATAACGACGTTTGACTCCTCCATAAAAGCGAAACCCAAACAGATCGAGTATCTGCAGTCTCTGTTGGCAGGCAAAGACGTAAACCCTGTGCGGAGTTTGGCGAAACTTGTGTAGCACGCCCTCTGGTGAGAGAATGTAGGCTTCTTTCATTTTACTTACCGTCGTCCAATCAAAAGCCGCCACGTATGTTTTAGCCAATCAAAATTCGCGCACTTGCAATTTTTCTAACAACGGAATTTCCCTTAATCTTTAAGCTATAAAACGGTAAATTAGGTTGATCTTTGTTTTCTTTTTAACACTATTGGTATTTAATACCACGGTATTAACACAACTTTTCACGAGGAATCCGTTTTCGGCTTTATTTTTGGCTTTATTGACCTTAAAACGAAAAATTATATACAACAAAGTAACACGTGCAATTTACCGTACTTTTAGCGCCCGCTATTATGCAGTAGTCCCCTTTCCTGACATTAAAACAAACACAACACAATGACCAAATATAAAACACTGACATGGGAAGGTTTTGACTTCTATTTGGGTACTTTATGGCGTTTTTTGTGGGGTACGTTGATGCGTTTTGACTGTTATCCTTATGACTGAATGTCGTTGTGTTGATTTCCACCATTTAAATTTGTTTTCTATCTGATAAAATCATAAAGTGTATGTGGAGTTAATCAGAAAAATTAGTTCACAATTACAATGACAAACATACCTTTAGTAGATGTGGCAGTAGATGTGGCAGTAGATGTGGCAGTAAATGTGGCCAAGTTCAAAATCCAAAGTAGCCTAATAACTTCCTTCATTCTTTCCAAAGTGCCTCAATTCTATCAAGTCTTGGATTCCTGTCCCGTTGACACTAGAATGCAAATGTTCTGAAAAGACGAGGAATAAATCGGTATGACTAAACAGCAAATAGTCACAAATAGACGAATGACTAAACTGCAAATAGTCACAAATAGTAGAATGACTAAACAGCGTTTAGTCGATTACAGGCTGTTATATAGGCATTGGTTCCATGTTTTCATTTATTGTAAATGTTCTTTTGCATTAGAAAAAGTCATTCCGTTGATTTCAGATCGAAATCTTAACAGAAATATGCATACATAACGCAAAAACGGTGACAAATAGTCAAGAATAGTCAAATAACACAATAGCGTTTAGTCAAATTAATTGATCAGTTAAAGGAATTTAATTACCATTTTTATGTATTTACTTGATATACATTATATTGACCTAAACGAAAATGTAATGAAATAAGTGAAAAATGCGTTTTAGCAAACACAAATAGTAGATCGAGCTAGCCTCGAGGCCGCTCACAAATAGTCACTTTTTGACCATGTGATGATCTTTAAAAGCTATTATAGCCGCGTTTATTAGTTGTAAATGTTCTTTTGCATTAGAAATATCATTTCGCTGGTTTGAGGCCGAAATCTAAACATACATCTGCTTAAATAACGCAAAAACGGTGACAAATAGTCAAATGACTAAACAGCGTATAGTCAAATGCCAGTATGGTAAAACGTTTTACTATGCTATCTAGATCGTTAAAAATAATTAAAATAAACTTTTACTCCATTTTGACCTAATTGGTCTACTTCTTCTAGCTTCCAGACAAAAAATGTCGCGAAATGAAAAACGGAAAGCGGTTTAACAGCCACAAAAAGTCACAAATAGTCGATCGAGTGACCGCTCACAAATAGTAAGTTTTTGAACACGTTAGTCAGTAATACGGTAATATATCTGCATACGATTTATGAACGTTTATTAGGAACGTTGTATTTTGCAATATAAATGTAGTTTCATTCATTTATAACGTAACCAAATTTACATAAATAATACAAAAACATCTCAAGATGCTTCTCAATAAACAGGAATGCGAAAATTAAAAACTTAATAAACATGTCTTAATATTTTCAGTTGTATTTTTTTAGTCTTGTTAAATGATAAAGCATCACCTCGCATAGATAAATTTCTTTTTGAAAATGAGAAGAGCAGCTCTTACAGTATCTCAAAATAGCGGGAGAATGTTCTAATTCTCCATAAATCTACAGCCTTCATTCTGAAACACAAATTACGGCCATGTTACAAAGTTTATATGTGTTTATCTTGAAATCGTAACATCCGTTCATTTCCAGTGGTTACAAAAATATAAGAAAAAAGCACGCTTAAACAACATCTAACAATGAATATTCTGTCAGTTTGTCATGTAAGACTAAGTAATTATTTGTTTGCTGAATAGGCGATAATTGTTATCATTCACTATTGTCAGTTTTGGACCTATTGGGTAATTGACAGATGATACTTTTATTTCAACCCTGGTACAACACTAGAGCAATATGTGGAACAATACAATAGACAATGTGATATTCAAAATGTCAATTCCGGTCAATTTTAGGTTTTGGAGAAGAATATGTGGTGAGAATATGAAAATATATTTTGGGGGTACACAAGATTATATTAAGAAACAATATTTTAGTTAAGGTTGAAGTTAAAGGACTAAGTACTATAAAGGTGTGCATTTTATCAGTGTCAATTATCAATTATCAGTGATAATTAATCCAAATGGCATCGTTTAACCTTAAAAAAAATATTGAAATTTGACTATATGTTACTTTGTTATTTGACTATTCTTGACTATCTATCACCATTTTTGCGTTATTTATGCAAATTTATGCTTAGAGTTTCGGTCTCGAACAAACGAAATGACTACTTCTAATGCAAAAGAAATTTATTTATTGATAATAAATATATTTATGATAAATGAAAACATGAAGCCTATGCCTATATAACAGCCTGAAATCGACTATACATGCTGTTTAGTCATTTGACTATTTGTGATTATTTGTCACTGTTTTTGCTTTATTTAGGCAGATTTCTGTCGAGATTTCGATCTTAAACCAGCGACATGACTTTTCTTATGCAAAAGAACATTTACAATACAATAAATAAAACCATGGAGCCTTTGCCTATATAACAGCATTAGTGAGCAGCCACTGGCTAGCTCGATCGACTATTTGTGGCTGTTAAAGCACTTTTTTGGATTAACTTTATAACATTTTGGTAAATGTTTATCAAGTAAATATAGAACAATTGTAATTTCATTCTTTTAACTGATCCAAAAACCATAGATTGACCAAGGAACATACTGAAATTTGACTATTTGATTTGCTATTTAGTCATTTGACTTTTCTTGACTTTTTGTCCCCATCGAAATGACCTTTTTCTAATGAAAACTAACATTAACAATAAACGAAAACATAGAGCCTATGCCTATTTATCAGCCTGTAATCGACTACACACTGTTTAGTCATTGGACTGTTTGTGACTATATGTGACTATTTGCTATTACACCGGGTTCTATAAATAGAATTATTTTGGAAAAACCAAAAAAATCCCCAAATGTCGGGTTTCCCGTTGACAGGTAGTCGGATCAACTCGGTCATTTCCCTAAATGGAACTTCTTTTGTGACAGACGTCAAAACATAGATGACAGCTCGAGTGATAGTTTTTTATTGTTTTTTTTTTGGTACATTTAAAGTTTAAAATAGATTACCGCATATAACCAGTTTTGCCTGTGTTGTATGGTATTTTAAAATTTAAAATATAAATATTAAAGTCGATTGCCTCGGTTTGTTTGCTTTTAAGAATTATAATTTTAAAGTCTTTTTATTTGTATTGCAGAGATGGTCTGCTTTTAAATATGAAAAGTCGTTTGTTTGTTGTGTTGCTTTGTTGTTTTTAGGGTTCTTCATTATATAAAAAACAGTAAAAGTCGATTAATCTAAATGACCTGGTTTGATTTTTTTAGCCTTTTAATAGCCTTTAAATGATAAATTATATGACCAGTTTCTCTGCGTGTCAGTGCTTTTGAACATAGTGTTTTTGAATAAATAACAATATTTTTCACTTTCCTATTGTAAGCCATTTGAAGCCTAGAAGGAGAGAATAGTTCTGAACTACAAGTACAAATCACGTGATCTTATGCCTCATGAATATACACTTAAAGGTGGTACCCAACAGTTTGCCTACATCGAATTTATGTAACAATATCAGTGAATAAGAACCATTGGGATTCCTGCTAAAAATAGACATCGACGTCACAGCGGATGACGTGGATGAACTAAAACATTAGCGGTCACATGGTTTTCTGGGTTTAAAAATAACTGTGCAGCTCGGCTCAGATAGGAATTACATGTGTGTAATGACGATTGTGACGTTATGGTTAACTTTTCCGACAGAAGTAGGACATCAATAAACAGCATTTTACGAGATCTGTTCATATAAGAATGGTTTACTAAGATGTATTATAAAATATTTTTGGTCCAAACTGTGGGATACCATCTTTAACTATGACCCGGTCAGTTAATTAAAAATTAAAAGAGAAGATGGCATGGTTCTGCATAACAGTTGTTTTAGAAGAGAAATGCAGATAAGCACGGCAGTGTCTGTAAAAGGCTTTCAATTTTTAAACCGCTAAACTAACTTTGTCTATCTTGACAGCAAATAGAAGACAAATCTTAAGCACTTAAAATATTTTTTTCTGAAAAAATAAAATATGATAGCAGAAAATGCCTACAAGAAGACATACCAAAAAGACAGCAGGATATATTTATGACTATCAAACAAGCATACAAAATGGTACCTCATGCAATTTATTTCTATCTTAACATAAAAGATTTAAATATTTTCTTAAAAAATCTACTTAAAGGGATGCAAAACTAAACAGGCAATGAAACAAATTTCACTTTTTATTGGCATGAAAGAGCAGATAAGACGTGCCGGTTATGGTTAATGAAGTTAAACTTTGTAATATAAAATATAAATAAGGTAAAATAATAATAATTTAATAATGCACACAAAATCAGAGAAAACTATCCAGGTAGATTGAAGGGCTTTGAAACTCTATACAACCAAGTTACTGTGAACTCGAGGAATATTAAACTACCTTGTACTTAAAAACAATCTAAACAACATGTGAGACACATTATTACACTTAAAGGTTTACCTATATTTAGTGCAAGTAATTAGACTTAAAGGTTTACCTTTATTTAATGCACGTAATTAGACTTAAAGGTTTACATATATTTAGTGCAAGAAATTAGACTTAAAGGTTTACATATATTTTGTGCAAGTAATTAGACTTAAAGGGTTACCTATATTTAGTGCGCGTAATTAGACTTAAAGGGTTACCTTTATTTAGTGCACGTAATTAGACTTAAAGGGTTACCGATATTTAGTGCACGTAATTAGACTTAAAGGTTTACATATATTTGGTGCACGTAATTAGACTTAAAGGGTTACCTATATTTAGTGCAAGTAATTAGACTTAAAGGGTTACCTATATTTAGTGCACGTAACTAGACTTAAAGGTTTACCTATATTTAGTGCAAGAAATTAGACTTAAAGGTTTACATATATTTTGTGCAAGTAATTAGACTTAAAGGGTTACCTATATTTAGTGCGCGTAATTAGACTTAAAGGGTTACCTATATTTAGTGCACGTAATTAGACTTAAAGGGTTACCGATATTTAGTGCACGTAATTAGACTTAAAGGTTTACATATATTTAGTGCACGTAATTAGACTTAAAGGGTTACCTATATTTAGTGCAAGTAATTAGACTTAAAGGGTTACCTATATTTAGTGCACGTAATTAGACTTAAAGTGTTACCTATATTTAGTGCACGTAATTAGACTTAAAGGGTTACCTATATTTAGTGCACGTAATTAGACTTAAAGGTTTACCTATATTTAGTGCACGTAATTAGACTTAAAGGGTTACCTATATTTAGTGCACGTAACTAGACTTAAAGGGTTACCTATATTTAGTGCACGTAATTAAACTTAAATGTTTACCTATATTTAGTGCACGTAATTAGACTTAAAGGGTTACCTATATTATGTGCAAGTAATTAGACTTAAAGGGTTACCTATATTTAGCGCACGTAATTAGACTTAAAGGGTTACCTATGTTTAGTGCGCGTAATTAGACTTAAATGTTTACCTATATTTAGTGCACGTAATTAGACTTAAAGGGTTACCTATATTTAGTGCAAGTAATTAGACTTAAAGGGTTACCTATATTTAGTGCACGTAATTAGACTTAAAGAGTTACCTATATTTAGTGCACGTAATTAGACTTAAAGGTTTACCTATATTTAGTGCACGTAATTAGACTTAAAGGTTTACCTATATTTAGAGCAAGTAATTAGACTTGAAGGTTTACCTAAATTAAGAGCAAGTAATTAGACTTAAAGGGTTACCTATATTTAGAGCAAGTAATTAGACTTAAAGGGTTACCTATATTTAGTGCAAGTAATTAGACTTAAAGGGTTACCTATATTTAGTGCACGTAATTAGACTTAAAGGGTTACCTATATTTAGTGCACGTAATTAGACTTAAAGGGTTACCTATATTTAGTGCGCGTAATTAGACTTAAATGTTTACCTATATTTAGTGCACGTAATTAGACTTAAAGGGTTACCTATATTTAGTGCACGTAACTAGACTTAAAGGGTTACCTATATTTAGCGCACGTAATTAGACTTAAAAGGTTACCTATGTTTAGTGCGCGTAATTAGACTTAAATGTTTACCTATATTTAGTGCACGTAATTAGACTTAAAGGGTTACCTATATTTAGTGCAAGTAATTAGACTTAAAGGGTTACCTATATTTAGTGCACGTAATTAGACTTAAAGAGTTACCTATATTTAGTGCACGTAATTAGACTTAAAGGTTTACCTATATTTAGAGCAAGTAATTAGACTTAAAGGTTTACCTTTATTTAGAGCAAGTAATTAGACTTGAAGGTTTACCTAAATTAAGAGCAAGTAATTAGACTTAAAGGGTTACCTATATTTAGTGCACGTAACTAGACTTAAAGGGTTACCTATATTTAGTGCACGTAATTAAACTTAAATGTTTACCTATATTTAGTGCACGTAATTAGACTTAAAGGGTTACCTATATTATGTGCAAGTAATTAGACTTAAAGGGTTACCTATATTTAGCGCACGTAATTAGACTTAAAGGGTTACCTATGTTTAGTGCACGTAATTAGACTTAAATGTTTACCTATATTTAGTGCACGTAATTAGACTTAAAGGGTTACCTATATTTAGTGCAGGTAATTAGACTTAAAGGGTTACCTATATTTAGTGCACGTAATTAGACTTAAAGAGTTACCTATATTTAGTGCACGTAATTAGACTTAAAGGTTTACCTATATTTAGAGCAAGTAATTAGACTTAAAGGTTTACCTATATTTAGAGCAAGTAATTAGACTTGAAGGTTTACCTAAATTAAGAGCAAGTAATTAGACTTAAAGGGTTACCTATATTTAGAGCACGTAATTAGACTTAAAGGTTTACCTATATTTAGTGCACGTAATAATATTTTTTTTCACGATTTCTGGACATTTGAGCATACTTTCTACATAAACTCATCCTGAAGTGTAAGTAAGGACGATTTTGAACACTACATAGATCGTACCACAGTACGCATTACTAATTCGTTTACTCTAAATTTGTGCAAATATGAATATACCTGTTTAAAGGTGATATAGTCTCCCTAGAATCTGTAGTTAAATGCATGTGACCGAAGTCTTTTATACAGCCGTAAATCACTTATGACACTTACTTACAGTAGCCTTCTGAACAGAAACAATACTCTGGTAGTTACAATCAGAGGTAATGCATAGAGCCTTAGGGTGCGTTTCATCATAAATCTTAAGATCGTTTTTTGCACTTAAGAATGGTTTTCCTTCTTAAGAGCGTTTCATTAATATTCCGGGAATCGCGAAATTCCAAGAAAAAACAATATGGCGGCGTTACTTTTCATAAGACGAGAACGGGTTTTTCGTGATAGACAAAAATCCACTGGATTGTCTTTCTGATGAAGAATTGATTTCACGCTACCGTTTTTGATCTGTTGACAATTTTGCATATTATTGAACTTGTGTCAGCAGAGATTTCCTGACCCACATCGCGGGGTGGTCATGTTATTCCACCTCATACTCAGGTAAGAACTGTTATGCATTAAAAGAAACACATGTTAAATATTTACTAATTTTGATGTAATCCGCAATTTACACATTATAAAGGGCAATAACCTCAATTACCGGAAGTTTATATTTTATGGCCTTGAACTTGAACGGAACGCTGTGTCAAAAATGGATAAATGTTTTGCAATACTTTTAATAACATGTGTTGTTATGTAAACCATGCTATAACAACTCTGTTATGTAGGGATATTGTCAAAACAATATGCGTTTACATTACGATCATCCGATTTTGGAATGCCTTTTACAAAGTGTCTCGACCAATCTGGTGATTTGGTTGTTTAATTGAGTATAATTTTTAGTTTTGATTATGCTATCTTTTGTCTGCTTCAGTTCCAAGGAACCATTAAGTTTAAGATAATCCATCATTTTCACCCCCCACCCCCCCCCCCAACTACACACGCACCTCAATTTTATTGATGCAATTCATAGGTTAAAATAAACACACACACACAAAAAAACCCAGAAAATATTGGTTGAAATGATTTTGGGAGTTCACCATGAAGACAAAATAGTTTGTAAATAGTAACATGTAATGATTGTGATATTTTACAATGAAACATGAACACATATATAAAATGTTCTCTGAATCAGTCTGACAAATGTATGCATCACAACAATGATGCAAATAAAATTCTCCTGAAAGTCACTTGAAGTAGCTTTTGTTTTATTTTTCAGGTTCTTGTCACTATGTTATTCCTAGCTAAAGGAAATTTTTTGTCTGAATGTGCAGATTTGCATGGAGTCTCTAAGGCATCTTCATCTAGGATTGTAAGGCACGTATGCAATGCTCTTTGCAATGCTCTTCCAATCGGGCACTGATTTAGCATCTCTATGCTTTACCATAGTGATCATTTTTGTCATACCGGACCTGGTAGTGCAATCGGTAAAGCATCTGCTCCAAGTACTGGAGGCCCCGGGTACAATCCCAGGCTGTGACATACCAAAGTCGTTAAAAATGGTAATGCAAATACCAGGGTAGTTCCACGACTGTTTGGCCCGGTGTCAGGATAATTTGACTGGGTGTGGTATTATGTCAAGTGTTCGCGGCATGCTACACACAGTAGTGAAGGAAGCACTATATCTGCTGCAAGTGAACACCGTCTCCAGATAAGTCAAATACCATTGGCAGGACAATGAACCCAGTAAACATAAGCATTTCTATCACTGTATTACGGTCAGAAAACAACTTGTCGTAACAAACTTCTTTCAAAATAATCGACTAAATTTGTATAAACTTATATATTTTCATATCCTTTATGGAATTTGATCAATTTAAATGAAATTATGACTCATACAACAATTTTAAATGTGGGTTCCGGTAAATCAAAGTGGATTCCGGTGGATTCCGGTATTTTTGGTGGATTCCGGTAAGTCGTGTTACCGTTTCTATCATATTTGGCTTGTCGCCTATGATTAAGTAGTGATTTCAACCCTAATTAATGGTGCATATTTTAAGAGTTAATAATGAGTTTTTAATTTGAAATTAAAATGTAGTCCAATGTGTCAACACAAGAATTAACAGATAGCTTGTATGAAAACGCTCAAAGCTAGAACAGCCATGACACCTTTATTTTATTGTTAACCATTTTTATGCATATTTGCTGACAAGGTTTGAGCATATGTGTACTTTTATATATATATATATATATATATATATATATATATATATATATATATATATATATATATATGCAATTTTATATGAATACACAGAACTGTTTTTCAATGTTCAATAAAACAGTTAATGTGTAGAAAGATTTATTACGGCTCGCATTCTTTATACATTTTGTTTAGTGAATACAAAAGCACGTTTTTCAATTGACTCTGCCCTTTGGATGTTTATTCGTCGGGAAAAAAAACAAACGTTTTTTAATTTATTAATAAAAGTGTGGTAAATATAAGAAATTATTTTTAATCTATAGGTAAGTATTTGTTTTTCTTAAATTGAATCAATATTATGTTAAATGTGTCTGACCATATATGAATAAATGATACACCATTTACAGTTAATATGAAAATAAAATACGATATCCCATTTCTTGAATGGTGTTCACATACTGATACCTGATATGACTGTTGCTAACTCGCAATGACCAAAGGTAGATAACTTTTATCCGATCTGGGCAAAATCCAAGATAGGGCGCTTAAAAACAGTCGGCGATCATAAATTGTTTTGGTCAAATTGTCATGACGCCATGTTTTACGTTTAAGGCTATTTGAATGTGCTTCTCGACAGTTTGTCTATATAAATAACATGAACGCAATTGTGCTGTTGCTTTGGTCAGCATAAACTCGCACATTAGTACATGTATAAGTGAAGGCGATTTATAGCCTTCCTTAATTTTAGACAGAACAAATAACGAGCAAAATAGTTTCAAATTATCACACTTTCCAAATCTTCAAATAAGCCAGCAGTGTTCTTGTTTGCTAAACATTTTCATCATTTTTTTATCAAAATTTGTCCCAGGCAAGCAGTCATATGAAAACGTTTGTCCCAAATAAAATTTACCGAGTCCACTTTGTGTGTATTTTTTTTGTGTTTGTTTAGTTTTATTTTAGTTTGAATCAGTCACTTAACAGATTTTAACAATGATACCACTGCGACATATACATCATGATGACGTGCCTTTTCTTTTTTTGCTGCAATACCACAGATTAGAAACAGCAAAATTAATTGAAAACAATTTATTGCGTTGAATATATGAGGTCTAACCTTAAGGATTGACATGATTAGACTGCACTTATTTTTAATAAGCGGTTTCTGGGCTTTTACGTCAAACGCTGAACATGGCAAATCGCTTGCAAAAATAAAACATCTATATAAGTGGCTATGGTTGATTTTGTTGAATATCTAACAAACGATGATTCCGGGGGTGGAGGTGGGGGTGAAGGTAGGGGTGGGTGCGGGGTGGGTGGTGTGTGTGGGGGCGGGGTGGGTGGGGTTATGGAAGCGGGGCGGGATGGAGGTGGGGTGGGTGGGGCCGGGGGTAGCAGAAGGCGGGGGGGGGGGGGATTATAAATTTTAATTGAAATGACGTAGATATATAAACTAAAATACGTTGCGTTTAATGGATGACTTTTGTGTCCTAGGCGATATCGCTGAATAATTTGATTACAACGTAAATGTGTACACTGAGACTGGTGCGGATTTCTTCTACAATATCTTCGATAGTACACCGATCGTTGCTCAAACCGTACTCCTAAGAAGAAAACGAATTGTCACGAAAACAAAAAGCTGTCAACAATATGTACTAGCCTGAAGGAAAAAATCACCGCTCTTCTCAAATCAACTAGTAAATATAGACATTGGTCAGGTTTTAGTGCACACCATGAAAAAAAAAAATAATACAAGAGTAAAAAAAAAAGAAAAAAAAATGGGGAAAATTTGCCAATTGGGAAGCAGTCGTTCGATCGTTACGTCAGTGTCAAGTATGTTAGTTAAGGCCAAGCAATTGTTAATGTTGAGTTTTAGGCACATAGTGTGACGAACACACAAATTTAATGCAAAGGAAAACAAATAATGACTAATTAATGGTCTATATGTTGATTTTTTGTGCTATTTATCACTGCGCTTGCATGCAATGCTGGCCGAAGAATCAACCCTTACCAGAACTCGCACCGAAGTGCAATAAATGAGGCGCATACCAGCGTTGTCACCTCTCCCACTTGTGCTGGATTTGTGAAGATGAGATTTGTACAGGCACTTCTTCAGACTGAAGTTTTCAGCATAATTGGGAACAACCTCAGAATCAGTGTCATTATAGGTGTCTGTTGTACCTACGCTTACGGCTGTTGTGTGCAATGATGATCTAGCATTTGGCTGTCACTTCGCTTTTTTTACTATAACGTGTTTACCTTTCTTTCCAGATTCCGACTTCCTTTCATTTGCTATACCTCTCTGGATAGCTTCGTGGTTTTTGTGTTCAATGCGCTAGCACAAAATCCGAGTCGAACACGTTCTTATGCCCGACCTGCCACAATAGCCCAGGTGGTAGAGCGTCGGCTTGTGGATCGGGAGGTCGTGGGTTCGAACCCCGGCCGGGTCAAACCAAAGACTTTAAAGTTGGTAGTAGTGGCTTCCCTCCTAACGCTCGGGGCTAAGGGGACAGCATTACGCCTGTCTCGTCGGTGTCAGTATAATGGACCTGCCGGGTTCAGTCCCTGGGCACCTCATAAGTGCCCCTGTGCTATAATGATAGAAATGTCGCTGCGCAGTATCGGCAAAAATGCCAGCTAATCACATCCCATCCCGAACAGGGGTCAGCTTAGAATCCCTGCGCAAAAAATGTAGTCCAATATTTAACGATCAACCTTTAAAAGTTGCATTAATTTTTTTGACCAACACATGACGCCAGTAAACGTGACCAAACTCATTTCTTCAGGTTCTCCTATAATAAGCTAAAAGTCCTAAATGCATATCATTGATTTAATTCGTACTCGTTCTTATGCCCGACCGAACATATAGTACTACATGAAACGAGTAATTTTTGAAAAATGCATTAAATATTTCGATCAACACACGATTGCATGACGTAAGTAAACGTGACCAAACTCACTTTCTGCAGGTTTTCTGCATCACCATGTTAAATATACAAATTGCATCTCTTTTTATAAATGAATAAAACCATTAATTAATTGAATGACACTGCTTGCATGTATTCTTGCCGCTGGCTTAGTGACATAATCTATTTTAAGTAACACGCTTTCATCGCTTCATGGCAGAGAGCTCCTGTCCCTAATATAAATACCTTTTCTTAGAAACTAAAAGAAATAATATTTAATAAGCGTTGTGCGGTTGCTTGCCTTGAATAAATAAAAGCCACGAACTTGTAGGTCACAGAAAGTGATATACAAAAATTTAACATCAACCTACGCTCAGAGGAATCAGTGGAAAAGGATCACTGTAACGGCCGTTGGGGAGTATGATCAGCATCTACTTGGAACATTACCCCAGCCAGTATGATCAGCATCTACTTGGTACACTACCCCAGCCAGTATGATCAGCATCTACTTGGTACACTACCCCAGCCAGTATGATCAGCATCTACTTGGTACACTACCCCAGCCAGTATGATCAGCATCTACTTGGTACACTACCCCAGCCAGTATGATCAGCATCTACTTGGTACACTACCCCAGCCAGTATGATCAGCATCTACTTGGTACACTATCCCAGCCAGTATGATCAACATCTACTTGGTACACTACCCCAGCCAGTATGATCAGAATCTACTTGGTAGACTACCCCAGCCAGTTTGATCAGCATCTACTTGGTACACTACCCCAGCCAGTATGATCAGCATCTACTTGGTACATTACCCCAACCAGTATGATCAGCATCTACTTGGTACACTACCCCAGCCAGTATGATCAGCATCTACTTGGTACACTACCCCAGCCAGAATGATCAGCATCTACTTGGTACACTAACCCAGCCAGAATGATCAGCATCTACTTGGAACACTCCCCCAGCCAGTATGATCAGCATCTACTTGGTACACTACCCCAGCCAGTATGATCAGCATCTACTTGGTACACTACCCCAGCCAGTATGATCAGCATCTACTTGTTACACTACCCCAGCCAGTATGATCAGCATCTACTTGGTACACTACCCCAGCCAGTATGATCAGCATCTACCTGGTACACTACCCCAGCCAGTATGATCAGCATTTACTTGGAACACTGTCCGAGCCAGTATGATCAGCATCTACTTGAAACACTTCTCCAGCCAGTATGATCAGCATCTACTTGGTACACTACCCCAGCCAGTATGATCAGCATCTACTTGGTACACTACCCCAGCCAGTATGATCAGCATCTTTTTGGTACACTACCCCAGCCAGTATGATCGGCATCTACTTGGTACACTACTCCAGCCAGTATGATCAGCATCTACTTGGAACACTCCCCGAGCCAGTATGATCAGCATCTACTTGAAACACTACTC
Source organism: Sinonovacula constricta (assembly GCA_007844125.1). Lineage (NCBI taxonomy): Eukaryota > Metazoa > Mollusca > Bivalvia > Cardiida > Solecurtidae > Sinonovacula > Sinonovacula constricta. The sequence goes on along the minus strand of CM017563.1, from coordinate 3,353,618 downwards.
CAGCCAGTATGATCGGCATCTACTTGGTACACTACCCCAGCCAGTATGATCAGCATCTACTTGGTACACTACCCCAGCCAGTATGATCAGCATCTACTTGGTACACTACCCCAGCCAGTATGATCAGCATCTACTTGTTACACTACCCCAGCCAGTATGATCAGCATCTACTTGGTACACTACCCCAGCCAGTATGATCAGCATCTACTTGGTACACTACCCCAGCCAGTATGACCAACATCTACTTGGTACACTACCCCAGCCAGTATGATCAACATCTATTTGGTACACTACCCCAGCAAGTATGATCAACATCTACTTGGTACACTACCCCAGCCAGTATGATCAACATCTACTTGGTACACTACCCCAGCCAGTATGATCAGCATCTACTTGGTACACTACCCCAGCCAGTATGATCAGCATCTACTTGCTACACTACCCCAGCCAGTATGAACAACATCTACTTGGAACACTACCCCAGCCAGTATGATCAGCATCTACTTGGAACACTCCCCCAGCCAGTATGATCAGCATCTACTTGGTACACTACCCCAGCCAGTATGATCAGCATCTACTTGATACACTACCCCTGCCAGTATGATCGGCATCTACTTGGTACACTACCTCAGCCAGTATGATCGGCATCTACTAAGTACACTACCCCAGCCAGAATGATCAGCATCTACTTGGTACACTACCCCAGCCAGTATGATCAGCATCTACTTGGAACACTCCCCTAGCCAGTATGATCAGCATCTACTTGGTACACTACCCCAGCCAGTATGATCAGCATCTACTTGGTACACTACCCCAGCCAGTATGATCAGCATCTACTTGGTACACTACCCCAGCCAGTATGATCAGCATCTACTTGGTACACTACCCCAGCCAGTATGATCAGCATTTACTTGGAACACTGCCCGAGCCAGTATGATCAGCATCTCCTTGAAACACTACTCCAGCCAGTATGATCGGCATCTACTTGGTACACTTCCCCAGCCAGTATGATCAGCATCTACTTGGTAGACTACCCCAGCCAGTTAATTCGTCCCGCCTTCATTATTAATATACACTGTTTAACCTAGAACTAATTGCAAAATAATTTTTATCTATATCAGGTGACAGAATTGAATCCTACGTTTTAACCATAAAAAAGTCCCGAAATGTTACGTTTGAAATAAAAAAAAGTGGTACCAGTAGATATGGCGCCCACTGTTGTATCGCAAACTCCGCACAGGGTTTACGACATCGCTACGCTGGCTTAAAACCACTGCCATCATACAAAATCACGTGACGATAGTCAGATCATGTGACAGAAGCAATGTGGCAGCTGTGTTTTGTTGGCGTGATTTTACGTCGCTGTTAAACTTATACCTTTTATATATTGTCTACATATTTTTGAACTTACTGTGTTGTGGTAACAGGTAAAATGTGAATGTATTTAACGACTTAACTTCGGCGAAAGGACGGAAATGGCCGAGTTGTTACGATTGTAGTGATAAATACATTCTTTTTTTTTCTTTATCGTTAGAATTTGTTTTTTCATCCATTATTAGTCGTTTTTCTAACATACACATTCATTCCGATTGTCATTTTACTGAACAAAAATTAAAAGTAAAAAAAAAATCAAATCCTCTCAGATCTGGAGGGATTTCTGTGTGGTAGCAGAGATTCTCCTTACTGAAAGAGGGAGATCACTGCGTTGGAGATTGGTTGTATCGGTGTTTGACAGTTGCTGTTCTTGTTTTTATCTACGGAAACGCAGTCGGGACAACATTTAACAATCTTACTTTTTATATAACTTTATTTTATATTTTATTTCCTTGGAAACAAGTAACTGTTTAGCATTTTTGGTGAATTTTAACACAACTGTTTATTAACCTCAGAGCCATCATTTTAATTGCCTACCTGGATCATACTTGTATATTGACTAACTACAACAATGGCGGCCAACATAGCTTCATAGTCTGGTAATATATTATGATATAATATAAACAGTTTAACAGACGCTTATAAAGTCTTTAGACTTCATACCATTTATAATCATACTTTTTTCATTATGTCTAAAATAATAAAAATAGAAATATTATTTTGATGTTTAACACATATATTTATTATTCTAACGGTATCAATATTTTACCTCTTCGAACAAAGACGCATCTGCCATAATAAAATTAACGATATATCACGGCATAAATCGGGACTATTTTACTGCAATGAAACAGCTGTTCCTTTTACTTTCCGTACCCATTTTCGTATTGTTGCCCAAGCTGACATATAAGTTGCTGTTTTCGTTCACATTGCCTTCGACTGAAACTTTACCCGATCTTGTAAAATAACGGTTTTGTTACTAATAACATAAGTACTAAATTATAATACAAAAAATAAATAAATAAAATATGCTATTTTTTCGGTTGTTAATTAATCTTAAAAAATAATCAGGAAGTAAGCGGGGTGAAATAGAACATCCCAACAAGGGAAACAACCTAACAACATTGCGTAAATTGAAGTTCGCATTGTTGTTCACATTTGTATCCTTTTTAAATCAAAATTTCTTGTAGAACGTGTTAGAATGGAAATAGATTTTAAGTTTGCGTGGTCGAACGTCCAATATATCAGGTTTCTCGTTCAGATGCGCAAATTTTATCACGTATACTACGGACTTCGTGATAAAATTAACACGCATCTAAACTCGAAACCGTGACTGCGTTGATGTATTACATGCACAATGGGATGCAGGGACAATGATTGTGGATATTAGATTAATTTTAACAAGAAAACCCTACTAAAGTGATTGGAGAAGACACCGTTTTGTTGGTTGTTTTAATTTACCACTTCATGGCGCCGGATTTGAACCCAATTTAATTTAAATCAAATTCAATATCAACAGGGAAGACCATAAAGCTGTGGGTGATGCCACACGATCAGCACAAGAAACGGAGCTCTGTCACAGCCCCCATTACAACATGTACTAGCGGGGAGTGATACGACGTTCATGATTTTTGGTATAGGGAAACCTGCTGTCCTCAATCTTTTCTAAAAGAGATCGTCTTTCCTTGGCCTATGCAATCATTCCTTTGCAGGTGAATCATTGATGTTACCTTTATATGATGGATCTTATGCTGAGACTTTGAACAAATTGCGCTACAAGATCTTCGCATCAAAGGTAATCACGAACTGCAGTCTTCCTCAAGTTCAAACACTACCACCAACATCCAATGCAACAAGACTACACAGCCTTTGAGTGTTCTACCAAACCCAGTTGTGGATAGGCAACACAGCCCTTAACCCTTTAGACTATGGCTGTGTAAATTTGATAATAGCACTGTTATTAGGTAAATATATTCATTAATATAAGAAAAAATACTTAAAGGTTATATAGAAAAATGCTTATGCACTTTTAATGTATGCTATGTTTAAACATAGAACATACATATTTATATTCTACTAAATATATTTATACATGTATGTTCGTTCATAAATTGATTTACATTTTTAAATGTTTGTTTGTAATGGCTGATCATGGGTCATGTTGACCTTATTTAAACCGTGTGTTTAATGTATGTATGATTTAGTTCTGTTTGTTCTCTTCGACAAGGAATATAATTATTTGTTAAAATTATTATAATTTAAGTGTATTTAAGTTCGTTAATCGAGAACATCATGTAAATAGTAAAACATTTGCCATTTTCCATGTAAAAGATTTAAATATAATAGATACTTGTTTTATTTGGGGGAATATTGACATTATATATCACGCTGGGAATTGAAACATTATCACGAACGCAGCCGAAAAACATGTACTGATTGATATTGTATCTGTCCGTGTATAGTATATAAGTTAAAATAAGCAAAAGTAAAGTCTATAATTGCATTTTTTTAAACATACTATTATTGTTGTAAATATTACATTATTTTGTGATAATTACTGATAACAACCAAGAGATGTAGAAATATCATTGTGGTTGACAAAGAATATATTTGTTATACTTTTGTTAAATGCACTAGTGGGTGGAGTATATTTATAAGCAGTTGTATTAAAAGTGTCAGTAATTATATGATTGTTGTATTACAATTCATTGACACTATTTTTCTCTATGTAATATTGTAATAATGCAAATAATGCAAACTTAAAGTCTGTAATAACTTCTGTTTACAAAATAGCTCCTTGATTCCGGATCTATTTTCAAGAAATCTAAGGTACCAAGTACATTCGGGCGTCATTTTCTCAGTAAATGCAATTTGCAAGTTCTGGACTTTTTATGGAAAAATGTACATACATATTAATTTCAGAAAAAAAAAACTTTTATAAAAAAATTCTAGGTTGACTTCCGAATTAGGGTATATTGATTAGCCTACAAGGGTTTTGTTGTTGGAAAGGTGAAGGCAGATCAAAAACTGATCAGGATTATTTGCATTACATGCCATCAGCAATGAACCATCAAAGATCTGCTGGGATGCTAATGGCTGAATGACTCCTTAACTGCCCCTTAACAACCCAAACCACTGAGACTGGAAAGTCGTTTCCACTCATCTTACGATCGTTAGCATCATTGAAAACCGTACTATCGGCCGGCAGCTTTTTAGGCGGCCAAACGTTTCATAGATTTTTCCACACGGATCTCTGTTTAAAGAAATGCCATGACGTCATATGCCAAACGTGTCAAAAGTGAAATGTAAAAAAATACGAAAGAAATCATCGAATTTTAGATAACAGCCTAAACCACTAAAATAAAATAAAGTATTGTTAAGGGTTCAAATATTTAATAAAATAATCAAGTTTTAAAATTTCTCGTGCCTCGCAGCCACCATAACTGGGATTAAATGTTTTTGTTTTTTCTGCACCCCATAAGGGAATTGATAGGCAACATTGAAACTGGTAGGACGTAAATTAATATTTTAAAGAGCACTTTTAAACATCAGAATTAAATTTCGTTAGAATTGGACGAGTATTCCCGTGCAGAGGATAAAGCAATACGACGGGCTCTTTCGATGTAAAGTGAACTATTGGGATTTGGCATTAAAAGCACTTTAGCACAATAAGCAACCACTTTAGCCAGATAATCTTTGACATTGGACACGGAAAGTGATGGAGTGGGGTAACTGCTGTAGCAGCGTCGAGGTCGCTAGTTGACTCAGTCGTGATGGTTGAGAGTGGGACAGTCTCGCGCTGCTCAGGGATGCAGAAGAAAGGAAAGTAGGTTATCTCTAATTTTAAGTCAATGAGTTCGTCATTTAGCTTATTGTACTTTGCCTGAATATACTTTTAACTTCACTTAAATGCCGATCTACTGTCAAGCCGTTCGTTGATTTTATGGATACTGGCCTAGATAGCGCTTAGTTGGGAGAGTTTGGCATCCATACCACCAAGACGACACACAATAGACTGGAGTGAAGCAGACAACTGATCAAACATGGGTTGTGCAATTGGTGTGGGTGAAGATGAAGATGAAGGGATGACAGTGGATATAGACGAAGAAGGCCTATAGCTGAGCAATGGAGGTTGCCTGAAGGTCGACGAATGTTGATGGCACCGGTATAGGCGAGAACGGATACGTCGAATTCATGGGTCTTCCGTGACCATTTACATTCACGTTAGCCTGAGACTCGGGTTGAGCTAAGTTGACCGACCGCTTTGGATCTGCAGCGGGTGGGGTGATGATATCATTCCCCCTTTTGCTGTTTTTACCCATTGTGAAAAACGCCAGAAAACACATCAGATGAACCAATTACAATCGGGAAAGTCGGAAATGAGACAAAAGCATTTGGATGTTAAGAAAATTGTTCCGTGTGTGTACACTTACTAGGTAAATAAGAAAAGGTCCTTTTAAAATTTCTACAGATATTTAAATTTTATCTACCTGAAGACAAAGGCAAACAAGGTAAATGTAAATGTGACAAAACCGCAGAGACGAGACATAACACACAAAAAGAAAAACCATCAGTTACCTTGGAACGGTCAGTCGGCAAAAGGGTCGACTGGGTGCATAAACCTGGTTTGTGGAGCGCTCCAACCTCGCACTTCCTGAAGGTTGTTCTATCAAACAAACAGTGTAAATTAAAATATCCCGTCAAAGTGAAACAACTAACAGAAAGCACCTGCATCGGGAGTTAATATAGATACAATGAACTTATGAACATACATAATAACTTGTTATTAAATATCAAAATATGTACAGTATGTACAGTAGATAAAAGCCTCGGCAACCTAAAATTTCCAAATGAGAGCTGTTTCAAATAAAATAAAACAGTACAATCACTGACATATAATAAGAACAATGTAATGACGTCATACAATGCCATGACGTCATATGCCAAAAGTGTCAATAGTGAAATGTAAAAAATACACGAAAGAAATCATCGAATTTTAGAAAACAACCCAAATCAACAAAATAAAATGTAGTATTGTAAAGTATTAAAACGTTGTTTTTTTTTTAATCATAAAAGCCGAGGAATTATCCGCAGTTGGCATATTTTATATAATAAAGGTACCAAAAATCCCGATGTTATACCTACTGTGCAATCTCACGTAAAGGGTATGGAGACTGCTCAAGTTGTCCCACCTATAAAGGGCACGACAGGATAGATGAAGAGACAAGTAATCCAACAGTGACTGTCCAATTATGGCTTTAAGTCACTGTTTTCATATAGTCTCAACGACCTGTCCGGTCATCGCGTAATTTAAAAGCAATGCAAGTTCTTGACTGTAAAAGGGTCAGCTGCAAGCAATGCAGTTCATCGAAGGATTCCCAGGTTGTAACCGTCTGCAATACATTTTCTGATACGTTTTTATATTTCACTTTTGACACTTTTGGAACATGATGTCATTGCATTATATGCCATATTTAAATTGGTCTTATTATATATCAGCGCTTGTGCTGTTTTATTTGTTCTTATAATATATCCGCGCTTGGGCTGTTCTATTTGTTCTTATAATATCTTATAATATATCAGCAATTGGGCTGCTTTATTTGAAACTAATCTCTCGTTTGGAATTTTTATTTTTAAGTTGCCGAGGCTTTTATTTTATTACTAGTTATTATGTATGTATATAAGTTCTTTGTACCTGTTTTAACTCCCGATGCAGGTGCTTACTGTTAATTGTTTCACTTTGACCAAATATTTTTATTTACACTGTTTGTTAGAAAATCCTTCAGGAAGTGCGATGTTGGAGCTCTCTACAAACCAGGTTTAACCAGGTCCTTATGCCGACTGAACGTTCCAAGGCGGTAACTGATGTTCTTCTTTATGTATGTTATGTCTCGTCTCTGTGTTTTTGTCACATTTATATTTACCCTGTTTGCCTTTGTCTAGAGATAGATTAAATTTAAATATCTGTGGAAATTTCGATAGGACCTTTCTTATTTATCAATCCTCTCGTGGAATGATAACGGCTTAAAGTCATGTCTTATTGACAGTGATTTCCAGCCGTTTGTTACTGGTTTTGATTTGTGTTTTGCTCCGAAACATGGGAGAAAACTGGTGAAGTCTTTAAATTAAACGGGTTTGATAAGATTTTGGTACCGAGGACTGAAAGCTTGAACCCTAGAACATAGTTCATAAGCATAGTCTAAGTAAAGTGTTTACGATAGAGAAAATAGACTTAATAGGTTTAAAATGGCTTAAATTTTCTAAGCGATTTGTTAATACGCCACAAGATCTATATACCTGCTTTTGTTATATACTCCCAGCTAGTGGCCCTTAGTTTCATTCATATAACGAAGGTTATTTTGAGCAACTTGAAAAATGATGTTAGATTTGTTACTAGCAAAGGTTTAATTACATTAATTGGAGATTTAAATGCAAGATGTGTAGAAAAGTCCGATGTTGTTGATACAGAGAACTTGAACGTATATGACATTTTTGATGATATAAATTCTGATGTTGTTTCTTTTCCTACTAGGGTTAGTATGGACAAAACGGTTTATTCTTCCGGTAATTAGTTGATTGACCTGTACATTTCGAACGGGACTCGTACAGTCAATGGGCGTGTTGGTAAAAATAGTGAATCCCACTAACTTTACCAACACGCCCATTTACTGTACGAGTCCCGTTCGAAATGCACAGGTCAATCAACTTATTACCGGACTAAATTTAGACTAAAGGAATTATTATACCTGTTCAAAAGAAAGGTTCGCTTTAAGATTTAAACAATTACAAAGACATTGCGCTTACAAGCATTTTCTCTTAATTTATTATCAAATAATATCAATAAACGATTTTCTGTTTGGGTTGAAGCTAATAACATTTTAAATGATTTTTAGTATGGTTTTAGGCAAAACCGGAGTACGGTGGATTGTATTTTTGTTTTAAACTGTATTATTGACAAAGTAGTAAATAATGAAAATGGTAAGTTATATTGTTGTTTTATTGATTTTAAAAGAAGCTTTCGATCTCGTCTATAGGAACGGTATATTAATAACATTAATAAGAAATGGATGTTCTTCAAAACTTGTACAGTTTTGCGCAATCTATGTATTCTAGGGTTAATACGTGTGTACGTTTGAATGGTAAATGCTCTGATTTTTTATAGTTCTACTGGCTTTAAGCAGGGTGCAACTTCATCTCCGTTACTTTTTCTGATGTTTATTTATGACGTGTATGACTATATTATTTCTAACAATGAAACCAACGTTCTTGACACAATATCACTTCTGAAATAATCTGGTTGTGCTTCTCTTAGCAGATGACACTGTATTATTTTTATACGACAGCTTCATGGTTTACAAACTTAGCTTTATGGACTTGGGTATTATTCTAATACTTGGCGTATAGAAGTAAATGTTTTAAAATCACCTATAGTAGTTTTTGGCAAAGGTATCACTAATAAAAACATAAATTGTACTTATAATGGCAGAAAAATTAATGAATGAGTTTACCTATTTAGGAGTTATAGTAAAGGCTAACTTTTTCTGTTCTTTTTATGTGGCACAGAAGCGTTAATCTAAAAGTGCTCTTAAAGCCTTGTTTTCGTTACATTCCTTATTCAATGAAATACCATTACACGTTCAAGATAAATTTAAATTGTTTGATTCATTGATTCTTCCAATATTGTGCTACGGATGTGAAGTTTGGGGTTTTCACAAAGCCCCTAACATTGACCGTATCCATCTTAAATTTCTAATACATTGATTATCTGTTAGGCAACAAACTACCAGTGCTTCAGTGTATGGAGAACTGGGTAGATTGCCGTTAATTTTCACACGTAGAATTCGTATTATTAAGTATTGGATTTAACTGATAAGGATGGTAATTCTATTTTAAAATGGACATTACGTGTTAAAGACATTATTCATAACTTTGTGTAAGGCTTCCTTTGTGTTTTTTTTATTCTTACACCAGCGGTAACATAACCTTAATAACACAGAGAATTATTGACCAATGTGTACAATGTTGGCATTACTCATATAATGATTCTAGAAAGCTAGACACATACTGCATATTGAACAATAATTTCGAATTTGAAAAATATGCTTGTTGAAAACCCCCTACATCGAGTAGCCTTATCTAAATTAAGATGTGCTTCCAATAAACTTGCAATAAAAGAAGGTAGATTCAGAAACATTGATAAACAGGGTAGTAAATGTATATATTGTCAAATTAAATGTCAAATTAATATAAATTAAATGAAAATGAATACCATTTTGTTTTAGCCTGTCCCTTTTACAGAGAATCAAGAACTAGTATTAGGATTGTATATCTTGCAAACTGTAAAACAAATACTGTATAGTAGTTTACAGTATTTTAACTGTCATGGGACCTCATAAAACAAACCAGACTACGAGTGTCCAAAATTGGGACGTCACAACACAGTCAGTCCTCGAGGTGTCCAAAATTGGGACGTCACAACACAGTCAGTCCTCGAGGTGTCTAAAATTGGGGCGTCACAACACAGTCAGTCCTCGAGGTGTCTAAAATTGGGACGTCACAACACAGTCAGTCCTCGAGGTGTCCAAAATTGGGACGTCACAACACAGTCAGTCCTCGAGGTGTCTAAAATTGGGGCGTCACAAAACAACCAGTTTTCAAGGGGTCTGAACTCGGGCGTCACAAAACAACAAGTCCTCGAGGTGTCCAAAATTGGGACGTCACAACACAGTCAGTCCTCGAGGTGTCCAAAATTGGGACGTCACAACACAGTCAGTCCTCGAGGTGTCTAAAATTGGGGCGTCACAAAACAACCAGTTTTCAAGGGGTCTGGACTCGGGCGTCACAAAACAACAAGTCCTCGAGGTGTCCAAAATCGGACGTCACAACACAGTCAGTCCTCGAGGTGTCCAAAATTGGGACGTCACAACACAGTCAGTCCTCGAGGTGTCTAAAATTAGGGCGTCACAAAACAACCAGTTTTCCAGGGGGTCTGAACTCGAGCGTCACAACACAACCATTTGTCGAGGTGTTAAAAAAATCGGGAGTCACAACACAACCCGGCTTCGTGATGTCCGAAATCTGGGCGTCACAACACTACCAGTACTAGCGACACCGATGTTTTACGGCGTAGCCAGTTACAAAACTAGGTACAGAGAGGAAACCTTAATAGGCAATGAGAATCTATCACTGCTGTTGGTAACGGGATTTGTTCATGGTACAATCAGCAGAGGTTTTAAATTATTTCAAGCGCACATAATTGTTTTGACAGATACATGTCTGTACTAATAGTTTGTATCCTGCGACATTTATTAAGTTGCCGGTAAATTATTGTTTAAAACCGAGTTTCATGACTGATTCTTTTCTGTGTGTAATGTCTCGACTCTATGGTGTCGGAACTCCAGATGGGGAATAGAAATATTGAAGTCGACACTTTGCTTAATATAACAGCTTATTTATTTATTTGTTTTGTTCACTGTGTATCTATAGCATACACTACATAATAACAGCATATTCTAGTCAATAGGATTTCCTGTTTTGCGTTGTAAATCCAACCAAAACGTATAATTTTTACAGCTACAATTCTTATGTAACTTACTCCCCACACCCGAATCCTGCGATTTTCTCCCGTCAACTTCTCGTGAAATTATATTCTGTCAGGACCTCAGCTAAACGTAACGCAATCACAGTTCAATATTAAAGTCATCATTTTGGCAATCATGTCACGTGACTCATGATGTCAAGATACCAAAATAGTTACATAATTAACCTGTCTGGTGGTTTTTATGTCATTTCGTTATTTAACAGCTTAATACAATACAACACAATACGACACGACATAATACAAATAGTTTAATTCAACAAAACATACCATTTTTATAGCAAATACAATCCGATACATACAAATTATTGTAACAAGAGACAAAAACAAAAGGAATCTTTATATGTTTTGAAGAGCTGTATGGATTAAACAATATTTAATAATAATCGTCTTAAATAATTTGTAATAATCCTCTTAAATAATTTGTAAACTAAATGCACTTAGCTAATTTTATAAGAGTGCATTTGGATGTAGACATGAGTAAACCTTGTGGGTTAGGATTAGGGTTACATACATACACGTAAGCTTACAAAACTAAGCTTTTAAAGTTAATTTTATCTGTTGGCTACTTAGGTCGATGTTAGAGTCCCTTACGGTATATAATTATATATATCTAGTATTTACTTCGATTCATACCCACCACACCCACACACCCTACCCTTCACACAATATGCAAAATATACATTACATATTCAGATCATGAAATCCTTATTTGTTATGAATAATTATGATAATTATGATAAAACACTGTCAGTGTTATTTTCATCCATTGGTCATAATGGTCCACTTTAACATGAGATGCTGGGACATGTAAGCTGCCCAATCCAATGGTTGGAAACTATTGGGTGATTATTTGTCATTGTTTTGCATTATTTAGACATGATGTCTGTTTAGATTTCCATCTGAAACCAACGAAATGACGTTTTCTAATGCAAAAGAACAATATTTATGATAAATAAATTTATGATAAATGAAGCATGAAGCTTATGCCTATATAACAGCCTGTAATCAACTATACACTGTTTTTTTTAAATGACTACATATTTGTGACTAGTTTACAGATTTCTGTTTAGATTTCTGTCTCAAACCAACGAAATGACTTTTTCCAATGTAAAAGAACATTTACAATAAATAAAACCATGGAGCCTGTGCCTTGGAAACTTAAAAGATGAAAATCAGATCAGAAATTGTCCAGTATAAGAATGTAAAGCCATATGACCATACAGTGTACAAAAATACCTTAAAACTTGGAAATAGTAAATGGATTCACAATCTTCGGTCAACTAGTATTGCAAACATGGGGTTTTAAAAATATATATGTTCATATTAATAGATATTAATATATAAAGATATTAAATGTAAACAAATAAAACTGTTGCACAGTAATCATTATAATAATATTATATAATTCTTACACTAACAACAAAAACACAAGGCTAAGTTTATTTAAAAATACAAAAAAATGTACAATACAATAAAATATAAAAACACAACATTCACAATATGTTAATGAATACATTACACAATAATACATTTTATTACAAATCTACTTTTATAGCAAAAACAAAAATTATTTAAATGACTAAAAAACTTATCAAGATTAAATTTGCTTGTTACAGCTAAATTAAAATTGCAATGACATAGTAAAACCCGAAATATCTGAATGCATACAAAAATGTACCATTTTAATTTAAACTTAAGATAACTCTCTTAACAAACAAAGATATCTTCCTGCAAATATAAAGAATTGTATAAAAGTCAACATAAAAATGTATAAAAAGTATGCAACAACAAACTAAGACTAATTTTTTTAATAATAAATAATTTTAATTATCCTCATTATCTATGCAGCTATAACTGTAACTATCATTGCAATTGTTATCAAAAGAAAAACAAAAATTGATAATGTAAACAAATGTATTAAATTGTATGTAGGCAGGATTATTATGTATAAAAAGTTCAAAGATGTTCCAATTATATGAAGATGATGATTTAGATTTTTATGTTAGAACTTATATTTAAAATTATGGAGAGATCGAATAATGCTGATATAAATTTTATTTTTTATTGATTTAAATCAAAATAAGTATTTATGCTTTGAAAAAAAGTCCCTGTACATGCATTGTTCAGAGACATATTCCTATATCAGAGCATTGGAAGAAAGTAGTCCTGCATTTATCTTTGATTCAAGTGTGATTAATAACTTATATTGGGATAGAATCTGACTACAAATTAACATCAAAAATAAAAATTATATTACATATGAAAAACAACTACCAAGAAAATAAAAATACTGAATTCTTATAAATATTTAGAAATTAACCATTAGCAAGTAACTAGAAGGCTTATGAACAAATACAGATATACAAAACATTAGTAAACATGCAGTGGCAGTTTTACTAAAACATTTAAAATATCTACTTTTAAAAAATTAAAAATCACCAATATTTTTATGTTCCCAATATTTTTATTTTATTTTTGTTATTCTTATCCAATATTTGCATATAGTCATCTTATAGTTATGGAAACATAATAAAGAACAAAAACCAAAACATGATACAGACAAACGATCAAAACATAATACAGACAGAAGATCAAAACATAATACAGACAAAAGATCAAAACATGATACAAACAGAAGATCAAAACATGATAAGATCAAAACATGATACAGACAAATGATCAAAACATGATACAAAGACAAAAAAATGTCAAAAAGTGTACATGTAAAAGTGCTGCCTAAATCAATGTTAGAGTAACAATGACTATTAACATGGAGATACACAGTTTCTTGTTGGTTGTTTTTGTTTCATCGCATCGACACAATTATGGTCATATTGGCAATATTCAGATAATTATTGGAAAAGAAAGACCCCAGACTTGCATATGGGCAGAACCACTGGTGCATCGCAGGTTAAAATCAGAACATAAGAATCCATTATTTGTGTTCTAGCAGGCCCCAGTGGTCAGAAATCATGGGTACACGAGGCATGTAGCATTTACGATATGAAATCTTGATCACAATACTGAGATAGCACTAACCTGACATGAACAGCTAATCACAACGGATATTGTCACAAATTGTCGATCACCTGACAAATATAAATATAATATATTTCTTCCTACTAACAAAACAATGTTGTTGACTAAGAAGAAATGAAGTTAAACTCCATTAAAATGCTGTGGAAGTTCAATTTTGGTACAAAGGAGCTTAGAGCAATTAAATAATCAAGAAATATCACATTTCTATAAAGATTTTTTTAAATTGATTGCTTAGTTTACAAAAACTTCACTTGATAATATCAATATTAAGAGTATAGGATTCAAAAGTGATTTAAGGCCTGTATTCACCAAGCATTCTTAAACCTAAGTCATGACTTAAGCCCAAAATACAATTTTCATACCAACAAACCTAAGCTTATTTATGAAGTTTCAATGTGATTTTAAGTTCAAAGTAGCAAAGTAAAAGTGTCATGCAAAGAATGTAGATATGTTGCTTAACATAATAGAGATATTGTGGATTGAAATCCATGACATGAGCAATACTTACTTAAAAAAATGTTGGTGAATACTGGCTTTAATATAAAAGAACAAATATGAAACGTGACTAAGGAGTGAAATATCATACTTAAGATCACTACAGAGAAATGTTTGAGCATGTCCATTTACTATCTTATCTTAGAAATACCAATTTTTTACTGCTTTTTTTACTTATGAAGATACATCAGTTGGATAAGTGGGCGAAAAAAAAGTATTTGCCTTGCATGACCTTTTATACACTTTACTCATATCTCAACTCAATTTCTTCTGCTGGGTAGTAAAGACAATATGTTAGAGACATTTGGCCACCAACTGCTTGTAAAATGCCTTGCCTCTTGCTCTGGAGCTGCTGAATAATTAGAAGCCGTCATTTCACTTGAACATAAAATTTCATTGTTCACATGATGATCTGCATCTGCATCAGCATCAGTAGGCCCAGACATGGTCGACATATTTAAAAGGCCCTTTTCCTCTGGATCTCTTTTAGTAGCTGGGTCAGTCGAAGAATCTTTTCTGCTTGAATCGTCATTTCCTCCATATGTTTTAAAACCTGAAAATAAAAATTCAAGAAAAGACTATTACCATGTACCACTTAGAGAATATATTTCAAATACAACACCCTCTCTAGTGTATACATATTTATTCTTAAATAATAATTGCTAGCAGAAAATATAAAACAAAAATAGAGGGCCATGATGGCCCTTAATCACCCACCTGAGGACACAGGCTTCTAGTAGGCTCCTATCTGCTACCAAGTAATTAAAAGTTATTTACTCTAGAAATCTTTAATGAAGATTGGACCATTAGTGTGGTCATTGGGCTGATAACAGCTTCTAGAATTTAACATAGATACCTACTAAATCCACATGACCCACTGCAAAACATATTTAAGATTTCATACTGGTAAACAATCAGCCCAAGTTTAGTGATGATTGGGCCATCATTGTGGCCTCTAAACTAGATAGTATGGTGTAAGTTGGATAGTATGGTGTAAGTTAGATAGTATGGTGTAAGTTAGACAGTATGATGTAAGCTAGATAGTATGGTGTAAGTTGGATAGTATGGTGTAAGTTAGATAGTATGGTGTAAGGTAGAAAGTATGGTGTAAGCTAGATAGTATGATGTAAGCTAGATGGTATGGTGTAAGCTAGATAGTATGGTGTAAGCTAGATAGTATGATGTAAGCTAGACAGTATGATGTAAGGTAGATAGTATGATGTAAGCTAGATGGTATGGTGTAATCTAGATAGTATGGTGTAAGCTAGATAGTATGATGTAAGGTAGAAAGTATGGTGTAAGCTAGATAGTATGATGTAAGCTAGATGGTATGGTGTAAGCTAGATAGTATGGTGTAAGCTAGATAGTATGATGTAAGCTAGACAGTATGGTGTAGGTTAGATAGTATGGTGTAAGGTAGAAAGTATGGTGTAAGCTAGATAGTATGATGTAAGCTAGATGGTATGGTGTAAGCTAGATAGTATGGTGTAAGCTAGATAGTATGATGTAAGCTAGACAGTATGGTGTAAGCTAGAGAGTATGATGTATGATGTAGGTTAGATAGTATGGTGTAAGCTAGATAGTATGATGTAAGCTAGGCTGGATGATGTAAGCTAGATAGTATGATGTGAGGTAGATGGTATGATGTAAGCTAGACAGTATGATGTAAGCTAGATAGTATGATGTAAGCTAGATAGTATGATGTAAGTTAGATAGTATGGTGTAAGGTAGAAAGTATGGTGTAAGCTAGATAGTATGATGTAAGCTAGATGGTATGGTGTAAGCTAGATAGTATGGTGTAAGCTAGATAGTATGATGTAAGCTAGACAGTATGGTGTAAGCTAGATAGTATGATGTAAGCTAGATAGTATGGTGTAAGTTAGATAGTATGATGTAAGCTAGATAGTATGATGTAAGCTAGACAGTATGGTGTAAGCTAGAGAGTATGATGTATGATGTAGGTTAGATAGTATGGTGTAAGCTAGATAGTATGATGTAAGCTAGGCTGGATGATGTAAGCTAGATAGTATGATGTGAGGTAGATGGTATGATGTAAGCTAGACAGTATGATGTAAGCTAGATAGTAAGATGTAAGCTAGATAGTATGATGTAAGTTAGATAGTATGGTGTAAGCTGGATAGTATTATGTAAGCTAGATAGTATGATGTAAGTTAGATAGTATGATGTAAGCTAGACAGTATGATGTAAGCTAGATAGTATGATGTAAGCTAGATAGTATGGTGTAAGCTAAATAGTATGATGTAAGCTAGTTAGTATGATGTAAGCTAGATAGTATGATGTAAGCTAGATAGTATGATGTAGGTTAGATAGTATGGTGTAAGCTAGATAGTATGATGTAAGCTAGGCTGTATGATGTAAGCTAGATAGTTTGATGTAAGCTAGACAGTATGATGTAAGCTAGATAGTAAGATGTAAGCTAGACAGTATGATGTAAGCTAGACAGTATGGTGTAAGCTAGATAGTATGATGTAAGCTAGGCTGTATGATATAAGCTAGATAGTATGGTGTAAGCTAGACAGTATGATGTAAGCTAGACAGTATGATGTAAGCTAGATAGTATGATGTAAGCTAGACAGTATGATGTAAGCTAGATAGTATGATGTAAGGTAGACAGTATGATGTAAGTTAGACAGTATGATGTAAGCTAGATAGAATGATGTAAGCTAGACAGTATGATGTAAGTAAGACAGTATGATGTAAGCTAGATAGTATGATGTAAGCTAGACAGTATGATGTAAGGTAGACAGTATGATGTAAGCTAGATAGTATGATGTAAGTTAGACAGTATGATGTAAGCTAGACAGTATGATGTAAGCTAGATAGTATGATATAAGCTAGACAGTATGATGTAAGCTAGACAGTATGATGTAAGCTAGATAGTATGATGTAAGCTAGATAGTATGGTGTAAGCTAAATAGTATGATGTAAGCTAGTTAGTATGATGTAAGCTAGATAGTATGATGTAAGCTAGATAGTATGATGTAGGTTAGATAGTATGGTGTAAGCTAGATAGTATGATGTAAGCTAGGCTGTATGATGTAAGCTAGATAGTATGATGTAAGCTAGACAGTATGATGTAAGCTAGATAGTAAGATGTAAGCTAGACAGTATGATGTAAGCTAGACAGTATGGTGTAAGCTAGATAGTATGATGTAAGCTAGGCTGTATGATATAAGCTAGATAGTATGGTGTAAGCTAGACAGTATGATGCAAGCTAGACAGTATGATGTAAGCTAGATAGTATGATGTAAGCTAGACAGTATGATGTAAGCTAGATAGTATGATGTAAGCTAGACAGTATGATGTAAGTTAGACAGTATGATGTAAGCTAGATAGAACGATGTAAGCTAGACAGTATGATGTAAGTAAGACAGTATGATGTAAGCTAGATAGTATGATGTAAGCTAGACAGTATGATGTAAGGTAGACAGTATGATGTAAGCTAGATAGTATGATGTAAGTTAGACAGTATGATGTAAGCTAGATAGAATGATGTAAGCTAGACAGTATGATGTAAGTTAGACAGTATGATGTAAGCTAGATAGTATGATGTAAGCTAGATAGTATGATGTAAGCTAGACAGTATGGTGTAAGCTAGACAGTATGATGTAAGTTAGACAGTATGATGTAAGTTAGACAGTATGATGTAAGCTAGATAGAATGATGTAAGCTAGACAGTATGATGTAAGTTAGACAGTATGATGTAAGCTAGATAGTATGATGTAAGCTAGACAGTATGATGTAAGGTAGACAGTATGATGTAAGGTAGACAGTATGATGTAAGGTAGACAGTATGATGTAAGTTAGACAGTATGATGTAAGTTAGACAGTATGGTGTAAGTTAGACAGTATAATGTAAGCTAGACAGTATAATGTAAGCTAGACAGTATGATGTAAGCTAGATAGTATGGTGTTAGCTAGACAGTATGATGTAAGTTAGACAGTATGATGTAAGGTAGACAGTATGATGTAAGCTAGACAGTATGATGTAAGTTAGACAGTATAATGTAAGCTAGACAGTATAATGTAAGCTAGACAGTATGATGTAAGCTAGATAGTATGGTGTTAGCTAGACAGTATGATGTAAGTTAGACAGTATGATGTAAGTTAGACAGTATAATGTAAGCTAGACAGTATAATGTAAGCTAGACAGTATGATGTAAGCTAGATAGTATGGTGTTAGCTAGACAGTATGATGTAAGTTAGACAGTATGATGTAAGGTAGACAGTATGATGTAAGCTAGATAGAATGATGTAAGCTAGAGAGTATGATGTAAGTTAGACAGTATGATGTAAGCTAGACAGTATGATGTAAGCTAGATAGTATGATGTAAACTAGACAGTATGATGTAAGCTGGATAGTATGATGTAAGCTAGACAGTATGATGTAAGGTAGACAGTATGATGTAAGGTAGACAGTATGATGTAAGCTAGACAGTATGATGCAAGTTAGACAGTATAATGTAAGCTAGACAGTATAATGTAAGCTAGACAGTATGATGTAAGCTAGATAGTATGGTGTAAGCTAGACAGTATGATGTAAGTTAGACAGTATGATGTAAGTTAGACAGTATGATGTAAGCTAGATAGAATGATGTAAGCTAGACAGTATGATGTAAGTTAGACAGTATGATGTAAGTTAGACAGTATGATGTAAGCTAGATAGTATGATGTAAGCTAGACAGTATGATGTAAGCTAGATAGTATGATGTAAGCTAGACAGTATGGTGTAAGGTAGACAGTATGATGTAAGGTAGACAGTATGATGTAAGGTAGATAGTATGATGTAAGGTAGACAGTATGATGTAAGTTAGACAGTATGATGTAAGCTAGATAGTATGATGCAAGTTAGACAGTATGATGTAAGGTAGACAGTATGATGTAAGGTAGATAGTATGCTGTAAGGTAGACAGTATGATGCAAGGTAGACAGTATGATGTAAGGTAGACAGTATGATGTAAGCTAGACAGTATGATGTAAGGTAGACAGTATGATGTAAGTTAGATAGTATGCTGTAAGGTAGACAGTATGATGTAAGGTAGATAGTATGCTGTAAGGTAGACAGTATGATGTAAGGTAGATAGTATGATGTAAGGTAGACAGTATGATGTAAGCTAGACAGTATGATGTAAGGTAGACAGTATGATGTAAGGTAGACAGTATGATGTAAGGTAGACAGTATGATGTAAGCTAGATAGTATGATGCAAGTTAGACAGCATGATGTAAGGTAGATAGTATGATGTAAGGTAGACAGTATGATGTAAGGTAGATAGTATGATGTAAGGTAGACAGTATGATGTAAGGTAGATAGTATGATGTAAGGTAGACAGTATGATGTAAGGTAGATAGTATGATGCAAGGTAGACAGTATGATGTAAGTTAGACAGTATGATGTAAGGTAGACAGTATGATGTAAGCTAGATAGTATGATGCAAGTTAGACAGTATGATGTAAGGTAGACAGTATGATGTAAGGTAGATAGTATGCTGTAAGCTAGATAGTATGATGCAAGTTAGACAGTATGATGTAAGGTAGACAGTATGATGTAAGGTAGATAGTATGCTGTAAGGTAGACAGTATGATGCAAGCTAGACAGTATGATGTAAGGTAGACAGTATGATGTTAGGTAGATAGTATGGTGTAAGGTAGACAGTATGATGTAAGGTAGATAGTATGATGTAAGCTAGATAGTATGGTGTAAGGTAGACAGTATGATGTAAGGTAGACAGTATGATGTAAGCTGGATAGTATGGTGTAAGGTAGACAGTATGATGTAAGTTAGACAGTATGATGTAAGTTAGACAGTATGATGTAAGGTAGATAGTATGATGCAAGTTAGACAGTATGATGTAAGCTAGACAGTATGATGTAAGCTAGACAGTATGATGTAAGTTAGACAGTATGATGTAAGTTAGACAGTATGATGTAAGGTAGACAGTATGATGTAAGCTAGACAGTATGATGTAAGCTAGACAGTATGATGTAAGCTAGACAGTATGATGTAAGGTAGACAGTATGATGTAAGCTAGATAGTATGATGCAAGTTAGACAGTATGATGTAAGGTAGACAGTATGGTGTAAGATAGACAGTATGATGTAGGCTAGACAGTATGGTGTAAGGTAGACAGTATGATGTAAGCTAGACAGTATGGTGTAAGGTAGACAGTATGGTGTAAGCTAGACAGTATGATGTAAGCTAGATAGAATGATGTAAGTTAGACAGTATGATGTAAGTTAGACAGTATGATGTAAGGTAGACAGTATGATGTAAGGTAGACAGTATAATGTGAGCTAGACAGTATGGTGTAAGGTAGACAGTATGATGTAAGTTAGGCAGTATGGTGTAAGTTAGACAGTATGATGTAAGGTAGGCAGTATGATGTAAGCTAGACAGTATGATGTAAGGTAGGCAGTATGGTGTAAGGTAGACAGTATGATGTAAGTTAGATAGTATGATGTAAGGTAGACAGTATGATGTAAGGTAGGCAGTATGGTGTAAGGTAGACAGTATGGTGTAAGTTAGATAGTATGATGTAAGCTAGACAGTATGATGTAAGGTAGATAGTATGATGTAAGTTAGACAGTATGATGTAAGTTAGACAGTATGATGTAAGGTAGACAGTATGGTGTAAGTTAGATAGTATGATGTAAGCTAGACAGTATGATGTAAGGTAGGCAGTATGGTGTAAGGTAGACAGTATGGTGTAAGTTAGATAGTATGATGTAAGCTAGACAGTATGATGTAAGGTAGGCAGTATGATGTAAGCTAGACAGTATGATGTAAGGTAGGCAGTATGATGTAAGCTAGACAGTATGATGTAAGGTAGGCAGTATGATGTAAGCTAGACAGTATGATGTAAGCTAGACAGTATGATGTAAGTTAGACAGTATGATGTAAGGTAGACAGTATGGTGTAAGTTAGATAGTATGATGTAAGCTAGACAGTATGATGTAAGGTAGGCAGTATGGTGTAAGGTAGGCAGTATGGTGTAAGTTAGATAGTATGATGTAAGTTAGATAGTATGATGAAAGCTAGACAGTATGATGTAAGGTAGGCAGTATGGTGTAAGGTAGACAGTATGGTGTAAGTTAGATAGTATGATGTAAGCTAGACAGTATGATGTAAGTTAGACAGTATGATGTAAGCTAGATAGTATGATGTAAGCTAGACAGTATGATGTAAGGTAGACAGTATGATGTAAGTTAGATAGTATGATGTAAGTTAGACAGTATGATGTAAGTTAGACAGTATGATGTAAGCTAGATAGTATGATGTAAGCTAGACAGTATGATGTAAGGTAGACAGTATGATGTAAGGTAGATAGTATGATGTAAGTTAGACAGTATGATGTAAGTTAGACAGTATGATGTAAGCTAGATAGTATGATGTAAGCTAGACAGTATGATGTAAGGTAGACAGTATGGTGTAAGTTAGACAGTATGATGTAAGTTAGACAGTATGATGTAAGCTAGATAGTATGATGTAAGCTAGATAGTATGATGTAAGGTAGACAGTATGGTGTAAGTTAGACAGTATGATGTAAGTTAGACAGTATGATGTAAGGTAGACAGTATGTTGTAAGCTAGATAGTATGATGTAAGCTAGATAGTATGATGTAAGCTAGATAGTATGATGTAAGCTAGACAGTATGATGTAAGCTAGACAGTATGATGTAAGCTAGATAGTATGATGTAAGCTAGACAGTATGATGTAAGCTAGATAGTATGATGTAAGCTAGATAGTATGATGTAAGCTAGATAGTATGATGTAAGCTAGACAGTATGATGTAAGCTAGACAGTATGATGTAAGCTAGACAGTATGATGTAAGCTAGATAGTATGATGTAAGCTAGACAGTATGATGTAAGCTAGACAGTATGATGTAAGCTAGATAGTATGATGTAAGCTAGATAGTATGATGTAAGCTAGATAGTATGATGTAAGCTAGATAGTATGATGTAAGCTAGACAGTATGATGTAAGCTAGATAGTATGATGTAAGCTAGACAGTATGATGTAAGCTAGATAGTATGATGTAAGCTAGACAGTATGATGTAAGGTAGACAGTATGGTGTAAGTTAGACAGTATGATGTAAGTTAGACAGTATGATGTAAGCTAGATAGTATGATGTAAGCTAGATAGTATGATGTAAGTTAGACAGTATGATGTAAGTTAGACAGTATGATGTAAGTTAGATAGTATGATGTAAGCTAGACAGTATGATGTAAGTTAGACAGTATGATGTAAGTTAGACAGTATGATGTAAGGTAGACAGTATGGTGTAAGTTAGACAGTATGATGTAAGTTAGACAGTATGATGTAAGGTAGACAGTATGGTGTAAGTTAGACAGTATGGTGTACGTTAGACAGTATGGTGTAAGTTAGACAGTATGGTGTAAAGTAGACAGTATGATGTAAGGTAGACAGTATGATGTAAGGTAGACAGTATGATGTAAGGTAGACAGTATGATGTAAGTTAGACAGTATGATGTAAGGTAGACAGTATGATGTAAGTTAGACAGTATGATGTAAGTTAGACAGTATGATGTAAGTTAGACAGTATGGTGTAAGCTAGACAGTATGGTGTAAGCTAGACAGTATGATGTAAGGTAGACAGTATGATGTAAGTTAGACAGTATGATGTAAGGTAGACAGTATGATGTAAGTTAGACAGTATGATGTAAGTTAGACAGTATGATGTAAGTTAGACAGTATGATGTAAGTTAGACAGTATGATGTAAGGTAGACAGTATGGTGTAAGTTAGATAGTATGATGTAAGTTAGACAGTATGATGTAAGTTAGACAGTATGATGTAAGTTAGACAGTATGATGTAAGTTAGACAGTATGATGTAAGTTAGACAGTATGATGTAAGTTAGACAGTATGATGTAAGTTAGACAGTATGGTGTAAGTTAGACAGTATGATGTAAGTTAGACAGTATGATGTAAGCTAGACAGTATGATGTAAGGTAGACAGTATGATGTAAGTTAGACAGTATGATGTAAGTTAGATAGTATGATGTAAGGTAGACAGTATGGTGTAAGTTAGACAGTATGATGTAAGTAAGACAGTATGATGTAAGGTAGACAGTATGATGTAAGGTAGATAGTATGATGTAAGCTAGATAGTATGGTGTAAGCTAGATAGTATGGTGTAAGGTAGATAGTATGATGTAAGGTAGACAGTATGGTGTAAGTTAGACAGTATGGTGTAAGTTAGATAGTATGGTGTAAGCTAGATAGTATGATGTAAGCTAGACAGTATGATGTAAGGTAGACAGTATGATGTAAGGTAGACAGTATGATGTAAGCTAGACAGTATGATGCAAGTTAGACAGTATGATGTAAGCTAGATAGTATGATGTAAGGTAGACAGTATGATGTAAGGTAGACAGTATGATGTAAGCTAGACAGTATGATGCAAGTTAGACAGTATGATGTAAGCTAGATAGTATGGTGTAAGCTAGACAGTATGATGTAAGGTAGACAGTATGATGTAAGGTAGACAGTATGGTCTAAGGTAGACAGCATGATGTAAGGTAGACAGTATGATGTAAGGTAGACAGTATGATGTAAGGTAGATAGTATGGTGTAAGGTAGACTGTATGGTGTAAGCTAGACAGTATGGTGTAAGGTAGACTGTATGATGTAAGGTAGATAGTATGATGTAAGCTAGATAGTATGATGTAAGGTAGACAGTATGATGTAAGGTAGACAGTATGATGTAAGGTAGATAGTACGGTGTAAGCTAGACAGTATGGTGTAAGGTAGACTGTATGATGTAAGGTAGATAGTATGATGTAAGCTAAACAGTATGGTGTAAGGTAGACAGTATGATGTAAGCTAGATAGAATGGTGTAAGCTAGACAGTATGATGTAAGGTAGACAGTATGATGTAAGCTAGATAGTATGATGTAAGCTAGACAGTATGATGTAAGCTAGATAGTATGATGTAAGGTAGACAGTAT
This sequence comes from Sinonovacula constricta, assembly GCA_007844125.1. Lineage (NCBI taxonomy): Eukaryota > Metazoa > Mollusca > Bivalvia > Cardiida > Solecurtidae > Sinonovacula > Sinonovacula constricta. The sequence goes on along the minus strand of CM017563.1, from coordinate 3,329,118 downwards.
GATGTAAGCTAGACAGTATGATGTAAGTTAGCAAGTATGATGTAAGCTAGATAGTATGATGTAAGCTAGATAGTATGATATAAGCTAGATAGTATGATGTAAGCTAGATAGAATGGTGTAAGCTAGACAGTATGATGTAAGGTAGACAGTATGATGTAAGCTAGATAGTATGATGTAAGGTAGATAGTATGGTGTAAGCTAGATAGTATGGTGTAAGGTAGACAGTATGATGTAAGCTAGACAGTATGATGTAAGCTAGATAGTATGATGTAAGCTAGATAATATGGTGTAAGCTAGATAGTATGATGTTAGCTAGATAGTATGGTGTAAGGTAGATAGTATGATGTAAGTTAGACAGTATGGTGTAAGCTAGATAGTATGATGTAAGCTTGATAGTATGGTGTAAGCTAGATAGTATGATGTAAGCTAGACAGTATTGTGTAAGCTAGACAGTACCGTGTAAGCTAGATAGTATGATGTAAGCTAGATAGTATGATGTAAGCTAGATAGTATGATGTAAGCTAGATAGTATGATGTAAGCTAGATAGTATGGTGTAAGCTAGACAGTATGGTGTAAGTTAGACAGTATGATGTAAGCTAGACAGTATGATGTAATCTAGACAGTATGATGTAAGCTAGATAGTATGACGTAAGCTAGATAGTATGGTGTAAGCTAGACAGTATGGGGTAAGCCAGACAGTATGGTGTAAGCTAGATTGTATGGTGTAAGCTAGAAAGTATGTTGTAAGCTAGAGAGTAAGATGTAAGCAAGAGAGTATGATTTAAGCTAGATTGTATGTTGTAAGCTAGATAATATGATGTAAGCTAGACAGTATGATGTAAGCTAGACACTATGGTGTAAGCTAGACTGTATGATGTAAGCTAGATAGTATGATGTAAGCTAGACACTATGATGTAAGCTAGATAGTATGATGTAAGCTAGACAGTATGGTGTAAGCTAGATAGTATGGTGTAAGCTAGACAGTATGATGTAGGTTAGATAGTACGGTGTAAGCTAGATAGTATGATGTAAGCTAGGCTGTATGATGTAATCTAGATAGTATGATGTAAGCTAGACAGTATGGTGTAAGCTAGATGGTATGGTGTAAGCTAGACAGTATGATGTAAGCTAGATAGTATGATGTAAATTAGACAATATGATGTAAATTAGACAGTATGGTGTAAGCTAGACATGTGGTGTAAGCTAGATAGTATGATTTAAGCTAGATAGTATGATGTAAGGTAACAGTATGGTGTAAGCTAGACAGTATGATGTAGGTTAGATAGTATGGTGTAAGCTAGATAGTATGATGTAAGCTATACTGTATGATGTAAGGTAGAGAGTATGATGTAAGGTAGATAGTATGATGTAAGCTATGCTGTATGATATAAGGTAGATAGTATGATGTAAGGTAGATAGTATGATGCAAGCTAGGCTGTATGATGTAAGGTAGACAGTATGGTGAAAGCTAGACAGTATGATGTAAGCTAGACAGTATGGTGTAAGCTAGACAGTATGGTGTAAGCTAGACAGGATGGTGTAAGGTAGATAGTATGATGTAAGCTAGAAAGTATGATGTAAGCTAGGCTGTATGATGTAAGGTAGACGGTATGGTGTAAGCTAGATAGTATGGTGTAAGCTAGACAGTATGATGTAAGCTAGACAGTATGATGTAAGGTAGACAGTATGGTGAAAGCTAGACAGTATGATGTAAGCTAGACAGTATGGTGTAAGCTAGACAGTATGGTGTAAGCTAGACAGGATGGTGTAAGGTAGATAGTATGATGTAAGCTTGAAAGTATGATGTAAGCTAGGCTGTATGATGTAAGGTAGACGGTATGATGTCAGGTAAATAGTATGGTGTAAGCTAGGCTGTATGATGTTAGGTAGACGGTATGGTGTAAGCTAGATAGTATGGTGTAAGCTAGACAGTATGATGTAAGGTAGACAGTATGGTGTAAGTTAGACAGTATGATGTAAGCTAGACAGTATGGTGTAAGCTAGACAGTATGATGTAAGCTAGACAGTATAATGTAAGCTAACTGTATGAGGTAAGATAGATAGTATGATGTAAGCTAGATAGTATGATGTAAGCTAGACAGTATGATGTAAGTATGATGTAAATTAGATAGTATGATGTAAGCTAGATAGTATGATGTAAGCTAGGCTGTATGATGTAAGCTAGGCTGTATGATGTAAGTTAGATAGTATGATGTAAGCTAGATAGAATGATGTAAGCTAGATAGTATGATGTAAGCTAGGCTGTATGATGTAAGTTAGACAGTATGATGTAAGCTAGATAGTATGGTGTAAGCTAGATAGTATGATGTAAGCTAGATAGTATGATGTAAGCTAGATAGTATGTTGTAAGCTAGATAGTATGGTGTAAGCTAGATAGTATGGGGTAAGGTAGAGAGTATGATGTAAGCTAGATAGTATGGTGTAAGCTAGACAGTATGGTGTAAGCTAGATAGTATCATGTAAGCTAGATAGTATGATGTAAGCTAGACAGTATGGTGTAAGCTAGACAGTATGATGTAAGCTTGACAGTATGATGTAAGCTAGACAGTATGGTGTAAGGTAGACAGAATGGTGTAAGCTAGACAATATGATGTAAGTTAGACAGTATGGTGTAAGCTAGACAGTATGATGTAAGTTAGACAGTATGATGTAAGCTAGATAGTATGATGTAAGTTAAATAGTATGGTGTAAATTAGACAATATGGTGTAAGCTAGACAGTATGATGTAGGTTAGATAGTATGGTGTAATCTAGATTATATGATGTAAGCTAGATAGTTTGTTGTAAGCTAGATTGTATGGGGTAAGCCAGACAGTATGGTGTAAGCTAGATAGTATGGGGTAAGCCAGAAAGTATGGTGTAAGCTAGATAGTATGGGGTAAGCCAGACCGTATGGTGTAAGCTAGATAGTATGGGGTAAGCCAGACAGTATGGTGTAAGCTAGATAGTATGATGTAAGCTAGAAAGTATTGTGTAAGCTACATAGTATGATTTAAGTAAAATAGTTTGATGTAAGCTAGATATTTTGGTGTAAGCTAGATAGTATGGTGTAAGTTAGATAGTATGATGTAAGCTAGATAGTATGATGTAAGCTAGATAGTATGGTGTAAGCTAGATAGTATGACGGAAGTTAGACAGTATGGTGTAAGCTAGACAGTATGATGTAAGCTAGACAGTATGATGTAAGTTGGACAGTATGATGTAAGCTAGATAGTATGGTGTAAGTTAGACAGTATGATGTAAGCTTAATATAATTATATTTTTGTCTATAAAGAGAGAAATTTTCTTACAACTATATGCTGCAGAGGTAGCAATATTTATTTTGATTGGTACTTAGTAACAAATAGTGCAGTTCTTAATCCTAGTTGACCTCCTGACCTGGATTTACCCTTTTATTAAGCCTGAGGAGGCTTACTAGGCTAAGAGTTAATCAATCTATATAAAAGCATCAAATGTAACAAAACCTCTTCATTTGTTTACCTTCCTTGTCTTAAACTTTTATGACTGTATTGTCCTTCTTATATTACATCTAACAGCTTGTATAAAGTTTCCCTAAAATATATATAGTTGTAATGATACAGGATGCAGAGTCAAGAGGAGTGTACATAATAAGAAAATGTTGCTAGGATCATGTAAACACTCTCGTTCATGCGCTCTCGCTCATGTGCTCCCAGTCACACACTCCCGTTCACGCGCTTTTATTCATGCGCTCTTATTCACATACTCTCATTTAGTCATTCACATACTCTCATTTAGTCATTCACATACTCTCGTTTAGTCATTCACATACTCTCGTTTAGTCACTCTCGTTAATGCACTCTTATTCATGCACTCTCATTCATGCACTCTCGTTCATGCACTCTCGATCATGCAGTCTTGTTCATGCACTCTCGTTCATGCACTCTCTCTTACTACCAGGCCAGAATGTCTAGGATAAGCCAACTAGGCATTCAAATGTCTTCACAAATAGTCGGTATACTCAGTGACCAAGTCCACCAGAATTTGGCAGAAATCACGGTCAATCCTGTAGAAATTTGTCTAGTCCAGTTGATTTTGACTGCTTGCAAGAGTTAGACCAAAGGTCCAGTAATTTTAAATTTTGCTTGTGAAGATTGGTTCAATAATATAATTAAAGCGAGAAAGTAATATTTTAAAGCCTTAAATGTTTAAAGAGACTTTGAGAAATAATAAACATGCCATACTTACAAAACTTTTTCTTTCGCCAACATGTGACTCCAATGATGACCAATGCTACTAAAACAGCAAACACCACAGCCACAACCACAGCTACAGCCACAACCCAAGTCTTGGTTTCTTTTTCATGTGATGCTGATTTATCTGAAGTAAAGCAAACTATTATTTTATTCTAACTCTGCAATCAATATTTCTAATTTATATCAAAAGTCATTTCTGGCAACAAACCTACCTGAAAGCCACAGGGCATGTACACCGCTGGAAACACATCGTCATTGGTACAAAACAATTAAACACAAAGAAGTTAATTGATTAAAACAGTAGTGATATCAACCCCACAGTGGTCCTGACTAGAACTAAAGTGAACTGATAAATGCAGGTTAAAACCCTTCAAAATCAAAACAAATAAAAAAATATTCTTATATGTAAATATCAAAATTGTTCTAGGCACAATTTACAATAAAACTACTACATAAAACAAACAACTGCAGTGCAGGCAGTAGAGGACTGACTTGCAATCCAAGATGTTCCAGGTCTAAATAATAAAAAATAAGCTTTTTAAACAAAATGACATTTTTGTCTTTGTTTTGATATTATCAGCTCCTAAATATATTGACAAATTAGGTGCTTAAAATGACATTAATTATTAAATGATATTACAGACCACTAAAAACTGTAACAGATTAGGTAAACTAATGTGCGACTGGCGTTATGGCTTTAATGCCCCATAAAAGTGGCATGAAGTATTTGCCAGGGCAAGTTTGTTTTTGCAGACAACTTTCAGCACTTTGATTAAAAATCTTTTATGTCTTGCCTGAGCAACATGATAAAATACAAATGTATGAGCTGTCCCTGAAATAAACCTGGTAAGCTAACTAAATGTGTTTTTTTTCTTTTTGAAATACGGCTGATTCTGCTTATTTGCCTACATAACTTCTATGGATATTTATGCAATTAACCGCAAATCAATATAGGTGTACCATTTCAAGTTGCGTATTTTGTTTTCATTATTATACTGCATATTTTTTCAATGTTATATATATTATGTTCCCTCAATCTTGGGCTCAGCATCAAACATGCTCAGACATTAAAAGTTGAAACACCAAGATTGAGGCTTGTCTGCCTTTTTTCCAGGCATGTTTATCTTGTATAGTTTGTAACTTACTATAATCTTTGCATTTGCTCTTGTGAACTCTAATGTTAATGTAACTATCCTTGATTTTTGTAATCTCAGTAATATACACTTTTTTACTTAATATTTGCTCTCTGTTACAGTAAAACTAGTTGTTTTAATAATATGGGACCTTTCTAGTCTCATAGCTTCTCACAGCGAGTATTTCCCCAATACATGTTGAATTATTGTTAACTGTTATATGCATTGTAATATGACCAAACATGCTCAGACATAAAAAGTTGAAACACCGAGATTGAGGCTTGCAAGTGTGCCATTGTTCCAGAACCCCCTACCAGTTGTAAATGCAGGAAGTTAAAAAACAGACAGTAGATTTATACATGTAATACAGCTGGTGCAAATTTGATTTATTAATATTACCTCTCAGCCACTGTGTTTTTCTTAAAAAAAAACATCAAGTCATATAATTATCTATTATAATTTTAATATAATATTATAATTACTGACCTCGAATTTAATTACCTCCAAATCCAGTTAAAAAACTGAGTCTTTTTCTAAAGGGCTGCTATTTTGTTTTTGCAACAGCAACAAAAGAAAGCCACCATTTTTATATGTGGTATTGCAAAGTGCTCTTTTGACAGGCCCGGATTTACCGGGGGGCAGAGGGGGCCTTGGCCCCCCAAGTTGGCCCGGTCATACAAATTTTCTGGACTATGTTTATTGAGAAATAGCCTGATCACATACATTTTGTAGAATGTGTAGAGATAGTCATGGGTATATCGGGCTCTTTGGATTGTCATATACTTATATGCAGTAATTAAGTCCACTCTGATGCCTGCTGCTAGCCAGACCCTGAGGCCATCTGGCTCGTGTACAATATCCGCTGTATACATAGCATTGACTGTCCGCTGTCCCAGCAAAGAGCTTTATCGTCATTCCTCGGCGGTGATGCCGACGTTATAAGCCGAGGTGTACCAATTGTTTGTCACCGTCAATCCCAATCGAGGTACATAGTCGATTTTTCTGTGTACTTAAAGTTAACCAGGTCATGAAAACATAGTCTAAAGATGTGAACAAGATTTTTTTTGGAGATTTTTCCTTGGACAAAATATATTGAGGTTTCAGCTTTGAGATTTATTCTGACATAGAATAGAGCAAAAACATTAAGTTATAAACAGTTATAAAATAAAAAAAACAGTGGCAATAGTAGTAGCATTTGTAGGACAAAATCTTTTTTGTTTCATAAACAAATGCACTTATGTTAAAAAAATAATGCCTTAATACAGCACTATTTTACCAAGAGTAATGCACTTTTAAAACTACAAGAGTTATTAATGATGTCATTCATTGTTGACATGTTCACCATTGCAAAAAACTGGGAAATTTGTCTTGAAGATGTGACAAAAAGCATTCCATTGGCAGAAGACCATAACAGTGTCAGCCAAACATGCTGCTGTAGTTGACACAGATAAGCAACTGTGTGAAAATTACCCCAGAGATTAACTAATTAGCAGCCCAGCAGGTAGGTGGGCAGTGTGTGATTATGCTTATAACTCAAATCAGGCTGACATATTATGTATACAACCATTAATTTTTAAATGGTTAAGAAGAAAAGGTTTCATGCTTGAATATTTTATACAATAAAACAGAATAAGTATATAAGTATTATTCGATTAACAGGTAACAACTGTTTATTGCAGTCTAAATTATGATCAGTATAGCTATTTGCTGGATAAAGACCCCAGAGAAGTGTCTGGGTAGCACCAATGTTAATTAAGTCAACTTAAAGACCTTTCCACATTTAGTCCTTCGCCCAGACAGGACTTGAACCCACACTGTGAGAGTCTCAGGCAAATTTCACCATGAAATTTCATAATGAGACACTGTTATTGAAGGAATCAGAAAATATAGGGTTTGGTTAAAGGGAATAACATGAGTTTTTTATTGTTTATTGGGTTTATCGTCCCGCCAACAGTATTTCAGTTATCTAGAGTCGGTGTCCACTTGAAGCAGATATAGTGGTGCCTTCACTGTGCATAGCATACCATGAACACCTGGCATGATACCACCCCCAGTCACATTATCCTGACACCCGACCAACCAGTCGTGGAACTACCATCATTTTTGCTTGAGCGTAAGAAAGGGAGTTATACCACTACCATTTTTTAAAACTTTGGTATGTTGCGGCCCTAGGTTTGAACCTGGGGCCTCCCAGACCTTGAAATAACAATAGTATGTACTACTGTAATTTCAAGATCAATGCCAGAAAGAATGACCAGTCTACGTGAAAGTATAGGAGTACTTTCAAACGAATTCACTTAAGTAAGAATTGCTCAAGTCATGGATTTCAATCTACAATACCTTCATTCTGTAATGGAGATACTGAAAATACAACTAATGAAATATTTTGAGGTTCATGGTAACATTTTTTTTCTGAGAAAAATAATAGGATCATAGGGCTACTTCTGAAAAAAGTAGCAAAAAGTAGGACTAGAATGAAAAAGTAGGAAAAAGTAGGCAAAGTTGGGACCAGTAGAAAGTCTGCATTAGCTGCACAAACACACGAAACTCAGGAATAACTTACATACTTACAAAGGTAAAACTATTGTTCTTATATATTCTGATATACATGTACCAAGTTTGAAGTGAATCCCTTTAGTACTTGTTGTGCTCTATGCTGGAGAAGATAAAATAAAGGATATAACCAAAAATAAACAGAGATATAATTCTTATGCACGGCCACTTATAAAAATCTATCCAACATCCAAGTTTGAATTCAATATGTCAAACAAAAACTTACAACAGGAGGGTCATGATGGCCCTTAACCGCCCACCTGAGGACAAAGGCTTTTAGTAGGCTCATATCTGGCATCAAGTAATTAAGAGTTATTTACTTTAGAAATCTTTAGTTAAGATTGGACCATAAGTGTGGCCACTGGGCTGATAACATTTTCTAAAGTTTTACTTAGTAACCTATTGAATCCACATGATCCACTTAAAAACATGTGTAAAATATCATACTGGCCAAACATTCTGGCCAAGATTGGGCCATCAATGTGGCTTCTAAGAGTTTTTCACAAGGTTTTTTTTTTATAAAATTTGACCTTGTTACCTAGTTGTTGACCCCATGTGACCTTGTTACAAACTCACCCAATATTACTTGCAGGCAAACATTCTGGCCATGTTTAGTGAAGATTGGGCTATAAATGTGGTCTCTATCGTGTTCACAAGCTTTTTTCTGAGATTTGACATGGTGACCTACTTTTTGACTCCACGTGACCCAATAAAAGACTCATCCAAGATTTCATGCAGACAAATATTTTGACCAAGTTTGATTAAGATTGACATGTACATGTGGCCTCTAGTGTGTTCACAAGCTTTTTTAAGATTTGACCTGGTGACCTACTTATTGACCCCACGTGACCCAGTTATGAATTTATCCAAGATTTCATGCAGGCAAACATTCTGATCAAGGTTGATGAAGATTGGGCCATAAATGGGGCATCTAGTGTGTTCACAAGCTTTTCTAAAATTTAACCAAGTGACCCACTTTTTGACCCAATGTGACCCAATAACAAAGTGATACAAGACTACATGCAGATAAATATTCTGACCAAGTTTGACTAAGATTGGGCCATAAATGTGGCTTCTAGCATGTTCACGTTTTCTTAGAATTGACCTAGTGACCCATTTTTTGACCCCACGTGACTCAATACTTATCCAAGATTTCATCCAGACAAACATTCTGACCAAGCTTGATCAAGATTGGGCCATAAATGTGGCCTCTAGTGTGTTCACAAGCTTTTTAGTGATCTTTTTTAGACCTAGTGACCTACTCTTTGACCCACGTGACTCAGTTGTGAACTCATTCAAGATTTCATGCTGACATACCTATAGGTGAAAGGCGAGGTGAAGATTGGGCTATAAATTTGGTCTTTAGTGTGTTACAAGCTATCCCTAAATGTGACCTTTTGTCCTAGTTTTTGACCCAGATGACCTAATAATGATCTCATCCAAGTTTTCTATAGACTAACATTCTGACTAAGTTTGATGAAGATTGGATAAAACTGTAGCCTCTAGGGTGTTCACAAGCTAAAATGTTGACGCCGCATGACAGACGAGGAACGACTGACTACTTTGTGCTCAGGTGAGCTAAAAACTATAATTGACAGAAGGACAGATAGGGGATAGATAGGAGGACAGACAGGCAGAAATACAGTAACGCTGTACAGCCCTTCACAATTGGTTGAAAGGTAGTTGGGCATGGCGTTAATGACCATGTACGTTACTACAATGTAGTTTCAGAACAAAAACAAACAATTTTTAGCAAAATGAAAGTAAAAGGTATATATAAAATGGGGAATTCCCGAGGATCCTTATGGGATTTTTTTCATGACTTACCCACACTGGACCTGGATATATATACTATACTGAAAAATATAGTGTACTGAAAACAAATAATTTAGGCAGTTAATATTAGCCATTACAAATTGCACCTTTATTATTTTTTATTAGTAAAATTGTGAGTATTATACACCTGTCTCACATTAAATCTATCTATGGGCATTTTAAAATTTATGGCCAGGCTTCTTGTACAGACCCAAAGACAGACAAAATAATTTTTACACTCAAATACACCTCATTTGGCTATTGGCTTTAACAATGTAATGAACTGTAAAATATCTCCTGATGTCCTCACATCATTTGTGAAATAATGCCCTGCATTGTACATTCATTTTGAGAATGTCACAATAAAATGAAAGTGCATCAACACTGTCTGAAATCCTGTATCAGACTTCTTTATGTCTTTGTGACATTAATGAAATTAATGAGATGTCATCCAAGATTGAGCAATTAAAGGTGGTATACAACAGTTTGGATGGATTTTTGTTCCCTCGTAAAACCAAATAAATTATTATTACCTGAAAAGATTCTGCCAACTGCTTTTTTGTGATTCCCTTCATCCAAGTGAAAAGTTATGCAAAACACTTAACTTGTCAGTACAAAAATTAATTTCCTATGCGAGCCACACTGCACAGTTAACTATTTTAAAACCATGTGACCACTTACGTTTGAGATTACAATACATGATCATATGGTTTAAACGTTCTGATGTTGATAGCTATTTTTAACCGAAATCCCCATTGTGCTTATTTAAAGATTTGAAAATAATGGACATTAAAGCAATATATTTCTTGATTTGAAATGTTTAACAATTGAGGTAAAGTTATAAACAGCCTTTACTTTTTCCAAGAACAGGAGGGATATGTTGTTACATGTGTCCGATATAGGCAAACTGTCGGAAATAATCTTTATAATGAACACTACAAGAATAATCACTGAAATAACTCCCATTTCATCTATCGGGGATCACTGTTGGCATTTCCATGTGAAAAAGTTTTATAAAATAATGTGATTTTGTACCGCTTTCTACATAAAATTGTGGTAAAATGTGTGCGCTATGTTCAGGGCTGCCAACAGCAAATTGTAAACAAAAAAAGAGGAAAATGCGCCAGGGGTCAAGGGGGCCGCGTGTGTTCCTAAACATTTTTTAGTATACTAAAAAACAAAGCCGGAGACAATGTTTCGAGAGAAAATATTTTTAAGAAAATCTTCTTTCTGTTTTTAAAAACTCTAACTATATATGTACCAACCTGTCAAAGTCGATGTGACATTTACTTTAGTTGTATTTGAAGTGATATTCCTGTTGACCAGCAGACATGTCAGTTCTATTGAGCCTGCCTCTGCTGGAGCTGTCACATTGAAGAGAAACTGCACTGTAATGTTTTCTCCAGGGAGCAGAGTTTTTTGAGGTTCTGTGTCTACTGTCTGGTTGTTTTGTTTCACAATGACCTTGGCGTCGGTTATAACATCTTTAGTGTTCATATAACAACTGACATTGTAGAATGACCCGGTTTCCACGCTTGTAACTGTTTCAATGGTAACCATAACCTCTGCAAGAAACACACAAAACAGACAAAATTTTAAAGCCAGTTACAAATAGGAGTAAGTAGAAAATCTAATCTAGACTACATACAATGGGACTGAAAATTTGGCCATATTTAATTATTTGTACTTACCGACCATTATTACATATTTTTTTCAGTTGATGGTACTGTTGACTCTGCTAACAAAATCAATACGACATGGAATGGGGTACATTAGTAAAGGGAAAATTGTCTCCCTTGTTATTTAATATCCGAGGTATTCCAAATGGTAAGTAGGACTTATTAGTTGGAATTCTTGGACTTTATCGCCTGTTCTTTTGTAGATATTGTAATTACAAACAGTGAAATTTCTTACTTTTGCATAAATATCAGCTTAAAATCCATTTATATACTTTTAGAGATTTGTTATTTAAAGAAGAAAATGGAAGTGTTTATTGATGATGGTTAACCTGTGTATCACAAGAAAGGCAGAAAAGTCAACATACACTCCAAAGAGCACAAGCATAAAACTAAGTAAAACAAATGAAAGGACCTACTTGCATTTTAGGAATTATTCAGGGGAGACCATTCCTTAATGTCTCTCATTCTTGATTGAAACCACCCTGGTTTTAATCATTTTAAAGTTCTCTTCTTTAATATTGTCTAGAACATAACTCAAACTTTAAGCACCCAGTCAATGACATCACTACATTTGTCACAAATTATCAAAGGAAAGGTCAGTGCTTGGACACTTTTTATTCAAATAGATCAGATTTCTTTTCATTGGTTGCATTTGGGAAACCCCCCAAGAAGTGCGAGGATAGAGCTCTGTAAAATCCGTTTAAGCACCCCAGTCGACCCCTTTTGCCGGCTGATAGTTCCAAAACTGAAACTGTTGGGTTTGCTCTTTTTGTTAAATGGCTCATCAGAGAATTGTTCTTATTTTTACATTTGGCTTGCACCTTTGTCCTGTACATTTTCAAATTTTGGTATATGCTGCACTGCTCATAGGGCTTTGTCATATATCCTTATCAATGTTTATTTAAATGTAAACAAACAGAAAGTGGCATTTTACACCATAATCTTTCACAGTAAAATACCATCAGTGTACAGATTATACACCGTTAGCCTCTATGTTCTTGACATGAATTCTGTAATAAAAATAAAAAATCCCGATAATTTTTGGAAGAAAGTGTGAATTCTTATTTAAAGGAGAATAAAAAAATGATGTAAAGTTACTTTTTGGGGAAAACTGCTTGATTTTCAAGAAATTTTCTGAGGGGAAGGTGCCTGTGAATGGTTCTCTAAAGAAGGAAAAAAAGCCCTGATGTGCATTCAAGCAATCTCTATTTATCGTTTAAAAGCCACTCTCACACTGAGGATAACTGTGACCTATTGCAGTCATTCCATTCAATGGTGATGTGACATTGAGCATTTGTCCATCCCTGATCCCAGAATTAATCAAGGTTATCTAATTGACAGGACATATGTCTATATCAAGTTTAAGATATGCTGGTTCTGGCAATCTGTAGTTTTTTATCAAAAACTATCTGGTCTATCGCCCAAGCAACTAAACGACTTACTAACCAACATCTGCCAAACAATATTCTCCTTTTCATCAAAGGGGAAAAAAATGAAATATTTACAGAACACATAGCATAATGCTCTGTACATAAGTGTTCAATATATTCAAGTTATTACAGTACTTACTCCAACGCACTATCACAGAGGCATTATGGGACACAATGCCAGCACTTGTGTCCTTGCACTGTAGTGCAATTGTCTTGCTGTCTTTAGGTAGTTGGACCAAAAATTGTGATTCAATGACAACATCAGTGCTATTAAGAGGTGTGTGTAATGAAGGCTCCAAGTCCAGTTTTTCTCCATCCTGAAACAGGTCTGCAACAATGCGACCAGATGCTCCCTCAAATCTGCAGACAACTTTAATAGTCTCCCCAGGTTGAGCTTCTTCTGGGGCCTTGATGACCAAATTTACGCCTGGAACAAAGGGAAAAAAAGTCTAAGAACATTTCTAAGATCATTTAAAGACTTCTACAGACAAAGGTTTATTTCCATTCTTTTCTATTCCCACACATTTGAGGCAGAGGATTCTGTTCTACAGGAAGTGAAGCTGGTGAAATAAAATGTATCCAATCTTCAATCTGGATTCTAAAGAAGGCCATTTGCAATGGCATATTAGCTACACAGGGCTGCCTTGTGATGTTTAGTGTCTGCTTATTGGGCTTATTGTCCCACGAACAGTATTTTAGTTATCTATAGGCGGTGTACACTTGAAGTGGATATAATGCTGCCTCCACTGTGTATAGCATTTCCATACCACACCCATATTACACATACAAACTATTGACACATACTTTAGTTGAATGATTTTAATTGACACTTAATTACTTACTGTAATAAACTATCCAAAATGCCATTTGGATCACTACCCACTTAGTCTATTTCTCCGTTTCGAGTCCAGGAATTGGATTATGAAAAATAAATATTTTATTATTTTTGTTTATTTTAGGCTCAATTGTTATTCATGAGAAAAACAAACACTACTGTATATGCATTTGCATGGCGTACTGTTTAAGGCACATAGCATACACGTACTGCCTTTTCCATTTATGATTTGGGAAACGTACCTAAACCAAAACATACCCGAGTAGAAGATATAAGAAACTATACAGCATGGAGTGGAAACTACATTTTTATTTAAAAAATGACCGAGTAACTCAAGTACTCAATCAGAAAAAAGACCAAGTGCTTGAGTACACCTAATTTCTACCTTGGATGATCATCGACTTCACTGAGAATGATAGAATAAGACAATGGCAAAAGTTGGTTTCTGGATTCAGCCTGGAGGCTGTTTCAGCTGTATATATGTTTAAGTCCTTTCTTGCATTGGATGGGAATGGGATGAGGTTTGTCGGCATTTTTGCCGATACTGTGCAGCGACATTTGTATCATTATAGTACAGAGGCACTAATGAGGTACCCAGGGACTGAACCCGGCCGGTCCATTATACTGACACCAATGAGTCAGGCGTAATACTGTACCCTTAGCCAAGAGCATTAAGAGGGAAGCCACTACTACCAGCTTTAATGTCTTTCGTTTGAACCTGCGACCTCCCAATCTACCACTTAAGCTATTGCGGCCTTTTTTTCGCATGTGCCTCCTTGTTTATATAACAGCTTTATAGTAATAAAATATAGATTACTTGGAAAAGTAAAACAAAAAATAGCCATTGATTTTGCAGTTGTTGTTTTTTTCCAGATAATCCTTTAAGTCTGACAGAGAAATAAAATAGGCAGTAAAACTGCTAAAAATTAAGGCTACATTCTCTTCTTTATCTTCCTAATCCCATCAATACAAATCACTGACTATAACAGTTTGTACAATGCTAATTATTCACTCTACAATTGGTTCACCAACACATTTTTACACCTCTTTACTTTCACACCATTTTGCCAAATACATATGTGACATTTAAACACAACACAATGACCAAATATAAAACACTGACATGGGAAGGTTTTGACTTCTATTTTGGTACTTTATGGCATTTTTTGTGGGGTATGTTGATGCGTTTTGACTGTTATCCTTATGACTGAATGTTGTTGTGTTGATTTCCACCTTTTAAATCTGTTTTCTAACTGATAAAATCATAAAGTGTATGCGGAGTTGGGTTCCGGTCGAGTCGTACCTCGGGTCAATTCGTACCTGCTTTTTTCGGTCAATTCGTACCTTCGGACGGGTCACTTTGTACCTCTATTTGTGTGTATAGTTACACAGATTAGCTGTATAGATACATAGGCTAAAGTCATATAGTACCTCTCCATTTCATAAGTTTTCTTTTGGAAATGTTTAATTGAAGATACATTTGAATTTGATATTACAATGTTTATTTATTAACTTGCCGTTTTTTGGTGGACGATTTCAATAATAAATATTAAAACTGTGATATAAAATGAGCTGTTAATGTTATACTTTTGTTGAATGGTCTATCAATTGGATATAATTTTACAGGTTTGTTAAAAGATTATCTCTATAAAACACCAGAATAAAGTAATTTTTTATTTTATTAATAATAAAATTGGATAAAAGTAAATATAATACAGTTAAAACAGATAAATTCTTTACGATAATCTATTGCTACCGCAGTTTTTCACACTTCATTTAATTAGCGTGTATGGATCGTTCAAACTCAGGTTGGGCTAATTGTAGCTATTATGTCATCACTTAACATTAATTATTGAGAGTTGCATTAATTGGCGGCACACTTTCTTTTAGTTCCTCATTATTGGTGAATAGTTTGTAAAGAATGATTAAATTGCATTGATTGGCAGCTCACTTCTTTAATTGAGTGAATTTGGTCATAAATATTGGTATAAACGTAAGACTGCAATGTCAATGGGAAATGTAAAAGTAAACCACATAAATGTATAGGTTAACCCAACTTTATTTTGAGAGGCATGATATGCTTTTTACACCACCGCTAAGTGTGAAGACAAACCCCTCAAGGCAAGAGAGGTGCGAAGCCTGTTTATCTATACACACCAAAAGAGGTACGAAGTGACCCTTCCGAAGGTACGAAGTGACCCGTCCGAAGGTACGAAGTGAACGAAAAAAGCAGGTAAGACTCGACCCGAGACCGGACCTGTACGACTCGACCGGCTCCCTGCGGAGTTCATCAGAAAAATTAGTTCACAATTACAATAATAAACATACCTGCAGTAATTGTGGCCAAGTTCAAAATCCAAATTAGCCTAATCACTTTCTTCATGCTTTCCAATGTGCCTCAATTCTATCAAGTGTTGGATTCCTGTCCCGTTGAAACTAGAATGCTGGGGTGTGTGGAGTTGCGGTACAGTTGTTTGGGGTGTAACGAATCAGCCAAATTTGAACTTGATATTTTTACAACTTTTGTTGATTAAACCAAATAAAAAGTATTTCATTAGAAAAAGTGATGTCCCGTTAGGATTTCCACGGTTAAATTTTCAGCCTAGCAATGTCCTGAAAAGACGAGAAATAAACCGTATGACTAAACAGCAAATAGTCACAAATAGACGAATGACTAAACTGCAAATAGTCACAAATAGTCGAATGACTCAACAGCGTTTAGTCGATTACAGGCTGTTATATAGGCATTGGTTCCATCTTTTCATTTATTGTAAATGTTCTTTAGAAATAGTCATTCTGTTGATTTCAGATCGAAATCTAAACAGAAATAATTATGCATACATAACGCAATAACGGTGACAAATAGTCACGAATAGTCAAATGACTAAATAGCGTATAGTCAAATTAATTGATCAGTGATAAGAATTTAATTTCATTTTTTCTGTATTTACTTGATATACATTAACTTGACCTAAACGAAAATGTTATGAAATTTATGAAAAAAAGCGTTTTAGCAAACACAAATAGTCGATCGATCGAGCTAGCCTCGAGGCCGCTCACAAATAGTCACTTTTTGACCATGTGATGATCTTTAAAAACTATTATATATATAGCCATGTTTTCATTAGTTGTAAATGTTCTTTTGCATTAGAAATATCATTTCGCTGGTTTGAGACCGAAATCTAAACAGACATCTGCATAAATAACGCAAAAACGGTGACAACTAGTCAAATGACTAAACAGCGTATATTCAAATGTCAATATGGTAAAACGTTTTACTATGCTATCTAGATCGTTAAAAATATTTAAATTAAACTTTTACTCTATTTTGACATAATTGGTCTACTTCTTCTAGCTTCCAGACAAAACAATGTCGCGAAATGAAAACGGAAAGCGATTTAACAGCCACAAAAAGTCACAAATAGTCGATCAAGTGATCGCTCACAAATAGTAAGTTTTTGAACACGTTAGTCAGTAATAAGGTAATACTTGTATATCTGCATACGATATATGTACGTTAATCAGGAACGTTGTATTTTGCAATATAAATGTAATTTCATTAATTTATGAACGTAACCAAATTTACATAAATAACACAAAAAATCTTGATGCTTCTCAATAAACTGGAATGAGAAAAAAATAAAAACTTTATAAACATGTCATAATATTTTCAGTTGTATTTTATTCAGTCTTGTTAAATGTTCATAAGTTAAAGCATCACCTCGCATAAATATTATTCTTGAAAATGAGAAGAGCAGCTCTTACAGTATCTCAAAATTGCGGGAGAATGTTCTAATTCTCCATAAATCTACAGCCTTCGTTCAGAAATACAAATTACGACCCTGTTTACAAAGTTTATATGTGTTTATCTTGAAATCGTAACATCCGTTTATTTCCAGTGGTAACACAAATAGAAGAAAAAAATCACGCTTGAATATTCTGTCAGTTTGTCATGTAAGATTAAGTAATTATATGTTTGCTGAATAGACGATAATAAATTGTTATCATTCACTATTGTCAGTTTTGGACCTATTGGGTAATTGACAGACGATACTTTTATTTCAACCCTGGTACAACACTAGAGCAATATGTGGAACAATACAATAGACAATGTGATATTCAAAATGTCAATTCCGGTCAATTTTAGGTTTTGGAGAAGAAGATGTGGTGAGAATATGAAAATATATTTTTGGGGTACACAAGATTATATTAAGAAACAATATTTTAGTTAAGGTTGAAGTTAAAGGACTAAGTACTATAAAGGTGTGCATTTTATCAGTGTCAATTATCAATTATCAGTGATAATTAATCCAAATAGCATCGTTAAACCTTAAAAAAAAATATTGAAATTTGACTATACGTTATTTGACTATTCTTGACTATCTATCACCATTTTTGCGATATTTGTGCAAATTTCTGCTTAGAGTTCGGTCTCGAACAAACGAAATGACTTCTTCTAATGCAAAAGAAATGTATTTATTTATAATAAATATACTTATGATAAATGAAAACATGAAGCCTATGCCTATATAACAGCCTCAAATCTACTATACGCTGTTTAGTCATTTGACTATTTGTGATTATTTGTCACTGTTTTAGCTTTATTTAGGCAGATTTCTGTCGAGATTTCGATCTTAAACCAGCGACATGACTTTTCTTATGCAAAAGAACATTTACAATAAATAAAACCATGGAGCCTTTGCCTGTATAACAGCATTAGTGAGCAGCCACGGGCTAGCTCGATCGACTATTTGTGGCTGTTAAAGCACTTTTTTGGATTAACTTCATAACATTTTGGTTAAGGTCATGTAAATGTTTATCAAGTAAATATAGAACAATTGTAATTACATTCTTTTAACTGATCCAAAAACCATAGATTGACCAAGGAACCTACTGAAATTTGACTATTTGATTTGCTATTTAGTCATTTGACTTTTCTTGACTTTTTGTACCCGTTTTTGCGTTATTTATGCCAATTTCTGTTTAGATTTCGGTCTCAAACCATCGAAATGACCTTTTTCTAATGAAAACGAACATTAACAATAAACGAAAACATAGAGCCTATGCCTATTTATCAGCCTGTAATCGACTACACACTGTTTAGTCATTGGACTATTTGTGACTATATGTGACTATTTGCTATTTAGTCGTGTTCTATAAATAGAATTATTTTGGAAAAAACAAAAAAATCCCAAATGTCGAGTTTCCCGTTGACAGGTAGTCGGATCAACGGGTGGTGGTCTTAATGTACCATTACCGTAATGTACCAGGACTTAATGTACCATTTTTGGATCGAATGTACCATCTATAGTTTATATAGGGATTATGGTAGGCCTATTGTTCAGTGTGGATGACCCCATTGAGGGGTGTGAAAATCTCCCTGGGGCATTCTGTTGTGTATTTGTCAATTGATAAACCTGTTTGTTAATATGACAGGCTTGTTTTTAACCATTTATAAATCTGTTTGAAGAATAAACAACAAGTCTTGTATGGGTTATTAACAATTGTCTGGATCAAATTACGAAAATATAGGTTTATAACCACTTACTTTAAAGAACAAACACAGGTATTTATGCATTTTATTTAAATAAAACTCATTAAAATTTCAATACATACACATTAAAATATCATATACACAAATTTACAACATGTTTTAACTTTATTTGAACTAAAAATGATATATATAAACGTTAACAATAATTCCCTATATATTCTATATATGGTACATTCGATCCAAAAATGGTACATTAAGTCCTGGTACATTACGGTAATGGTACATTACGTCCGACAACCGGATCAACTCGGTCATTTCCCTAAATGGAACTTCTTTTGTGACAGACGTCAAAACTATAGATGACAGCTCGGGTGATAGTTTTTCTGTTTTTGGTACATTTAAAGTTTAAAATAGATTACCGCATATAACCAGTTTTGCCTGTGTTGTATGGTATTTTAAAATTTAAAATGTAAATATTAAAGTCGATTGCCTCGGTTTGTATGCTTTTAAGAATTATAATTTTTAAAGTCTTTTTATTTGTATTGCACATGCAGATGGTCTGCTTTTAAATATGAAAAGTCGTTTGTTTGTTGTGTTGCTTTGTTTTTAGGGTTGTTCGTTATATAAAAACAGTAAAAGTCGATTAATCTATATGACCTGAATTAATTGTTTTTTTATAGCCTTTTAATAGCCTTAAAATGATTAATTATATGACCAGTTTTCTCTGCATGTCAGTGCTTTTGAATATAGTGCTTTTGAATATATAACAATATTTATTTCACTTTCCTATTGTAAGCCACTTGAAGCCTAGAAGGAAAGAATAGTTCTGAACTACAAGTACAAATCACGTGATCTTATTCCTCATGAATATACACTTTAAGGTGGTACCCAACAGTTTGCCTACATCGAATTTATGTAACAATATCAGTGAATAAGAACCATTGGGATTCCTGCTAAAAATAGACATCGACGTCACAGCGGATGACGTGGATGAACTAAAACATTAGCGGTCACATGGTTTTCTGGGCGTTATGGTTAACTTTTCCGACAGAAGTAGGACATCAATAAACAGCATTTTACGAGTTCTGTTATATAAGAATGGTTTACTAAGATGTATAATAAAATATCTTTGGTCCAAACTGTGGGATACCATCTTCAACTGTGACCCAGTCAGTTAAATAAAAATTAAAAGAGAAGATGGCATGGTTCTGCTTAACAGTTGTTTTTAGAAGAGAAAAGCAGATAAGCACGGCAGTGTCTGTAAAAAGGCTTTCAATTTTTAAACCGCTAAACTACCTTTGTCTATCTTGACAGCAAATAGAAGACAAATCTAAAGCACTTAAAATATTTTTTCTGAAAAAATAAAATACGATAGCGGAAAATGCCTAAAAGAAGACATACCCAAAACACAGCACGATATATTTATGACTATCAAACAAGCATACAAAATGATACCTCATGCAATTTATTTCTATCTTAACATAAAAGATTTAAATATTTTCTTAAAAAAATCTACTTAAAGGAAGGCAAAACTAAACAGGATAAGAAAGAAATTTCACTTTTTATTTGCATGAAAGAGCAGATACGACGTGCCGGGTATGGTTAATGAAGTTAAACTTTGTAATATAAAATATAAATAAGGTAAAATAATAGTAATTTATTAATGCACACAAAATCAGACAAAACTATCCAGGTAGATTGAAGGGCTTTGAAACTCTATACAACCAAGTTACTGTGAACTTAAGGAATATTAAACTACCTTGTACTTAAAAACAATCTAAACAACATGTGAGACACATTATTACACTTAAAGGTTTACCTATATTTAGTGCAAGTAATTAGACTTAAAGGTTTACCTTTATTTAATGCACGTAATTAGACTTAAAGGTTTACCTATATTTAGTGCAAGTAATTAGACTTAAAGGTTTACCTTTATTTAATGCACGTAATTAGACTTAAAGGTTTACATATATTTTGTGCAAGTAATTAGACTTAAAGGGTTACCTATATTTAGTGCGCGTAATTAGACTTAAAGGGTTACCTATATTTAGTGAAGGTAATTAGACTTAAGGGTTACCTATATTTAGTGAACGTAATAAGACTTAAAGGTTTACATATATTTAGTGCACGTAATTAGACTTAAAGGGTTACCTATATTTAGTACAAGTAATTAGACTTAAAGGGTTACCTATATTTAGTGCAAGTAATTAGACTTAAAGGGTTACCTATATTTAGTGAAGGTAATTAGACTTAAGGGTTACCTATATTTAGTGAACGTAATAAGACTTAAAGGTTTACATATATTTAGTGCACGTAATTAGACTTAAAGGGTTACCTATATTTAGTACAAGTAATTAGACTTAAAGGTTTACCTATATTTAGTGCGCGTAATTAGACTTAAAGGGTTACCTATATTTAGTGAACGTAATTAGACTTAAGGGTTACCTATATTTAGTGCGCGTAATTAGACTTAAAGGTTTACATATATTTAGTGCACGTAATTAGACTTAAAGGGTTACCTATATTTAGTGCAAGTAATTAGACTTAAAGGGTTACCTATATTTAGTGCAAGTAATTAGACTTAAATGTTTACCTATATTTAGTGCAAGTAATTAGACTTAAAGGGCTACCTATATTTAGTGCACGTAACAATATTTTTTCACGATTTCTGGACATTTGAGCATACTTTCTACATAAACTCATCCTGAAGTGTAAGTAAGGACGATTTTGAACACTACATAGATCGTACCACAGTACGCATTACTAATTCGATTACTCCAAATTTGTGCAAATGTTAACCGGGGGTTATAAAAATAACAGTTCCGGTGCAGGTTCAATAGTTTCTTTATTTCACGTCAATATTATTATTCTTATTAACTGAGGTTATATAAAACCAACAACAAATTTACAATAAAACCTCACTAGAAATAAAAACACCAAACCGGGCAGCAGTTATTAAAGTACCGGTATATTAGATTTAAAAAATTTAAATCTCTAGCAAAACATATGCTAACTGGTCGAAGACCTAGCCCAAAGTGAAGTTTAATTAAGATGTTAGTTCTGAGACTGAAAAGAAGTATGCATGCTGATTGGTTAGTATTTTTAGATTGTTATGATCTGTTTAGAAAGATAAGTTACCAAACCAGTTCTACCACACTACTCACTCAAGACAGTACAGACAAGACACAGTGGACAGAGACTGGACACACTAGACTGGACACACATTACAAGACAAAACATAACTGACCACTCACACTAAAGGATTGCTAACTAGGACAGATACATGAATAAAATAGTAATAATAATAATAATGATAATAATGAAGCCTGGGTAACATACTCCCTCCCAGGAGGTAAATGACTCCTGGCATTTCAACCTCAATTATCAGGATTCATTACTATTAGTAGCAACATCCTTCACATATACTTGGCTTGATAACTGGAAAAACCACAAAATGATTGGCCTGCTTTTAACAAACATAACAGTACTATAAAGTCAAAGCAATTTAATTCACATTTCTGCCAAAACCACAGAAATAAATAAATCTATAAATCCATAACTGCAAATAATCAAGCAGTACACTGTCACTGAAACATTTGATACAAAATATATCTGTGCATAGTATAATAGTATAATACAGTGAACAGCTTAGAATTAATATTCTTCCATATTATGACCCAATCATAATACTGGTAATGGTAATAAAACTATACAAATGTGATCAACACTATCACTGAAAGTAATTTAGTAAACAAATAAAATCATAACTACATTCAAACAAAATATTCAGTTTCATCAACCGAATTAACTGGTTTTGGTGTAGTCACCAACTGACAAACCCACTGACCAAACCGATCAGGTGGCTTACGAACTCTGGTTGAGCGACGCTCAACTGATTCTTCAGGTGAAGAAATTATTGGATTCAGAACTCTATGATTTATATCTGGAGTTTGTTCTGTTCTGGTCGGTGATGCATCATCTACCGGACCAGCGTGTTGGACTGCTTGATTGCTAGGGAGGTTATAAGTTTGATCCTTGAGAGACAGTGAGGGTGAATGAGCGCAATCAGCAGCGAATTCAACCAAACCACGTGTAATATCACTACTGACATTGTCAGTAGACAGGGTAGGATTAGAGCAACCCCTGTTGTGGTTATACATCCTACGTCTCTGAGGAATAACATAAACCTCTGAGCTTAAGCTAGAATCAGAATCAGACTCTGTTTCTAAGTGAGAACAACTCTCATGCTTTCTCCTAGTTCTAGTTTCTTTATGAAGTACAGGCGGGGCTGGATCAGGTGGCAGGGCATTGAACTGCAACAACATGTTGCGGTGCAAGGTTCGAATCTTGCCCTGTCCATCCTCCCGTTGCACATCATAAACCGGGATTTCTGGGTTGGGTATAGCAACAATCACATAGGGTTGTTCTTCCCACCTATCTGCTAGTTTATGCTTTCCCTTGTGGCCAACAGAAAGAACTAACACTCGGTCGCCGACCTCAAGCAAAGATGCCCTGGCCCGTTGATCGTAGTACAACTTTCCTTTAGCTCCTTGTTTTGCAGATTCATCAGCTGCCAACTTGTAAGCATATTGCAATCTGCTTTTAAGTTTTGAAGCATAAGTTTGTGGATCAGTGTGATTCATATTAGTACCAGTGCCAAGATATGCATCAATAGCAAGCCTGGGATGCCAACCAAACATAAGGTAATGGAGAGAGAACCCAGTTGCATTACTTCTTGAAGCATTGTATGCTTGAACAAGAGGACCTATGTAAGTTTTCCAATCAGCTTTTTGGTCAACTTCTAGAGTTCCGAGCATTTTCAAAAGTGTCTGATTAAAACGTTCAGATGGGTTAGACTGAGCATGGTACGGTGTAGTACGTGTTTTTGCAGTGCCAGCTAGCTTGCAAAGCTCACGAATAAACTTACTTTCGAAATTCCTGCCTTGATCACTGTGCAATTTTTCAGGAAAGGAGTAATATCTGAAAAAGTGATCGTACAGTGCTTTAGCAGTGGTTTGCGCGGTTTGGTTTCTACAGGGCACTGCCTGAGCATACCTGGTGAAGTGATCTGTTATGACCAGTACATGTTCGAAACCACCCTTAGACATTTCTAATGATAGAAAGTCTGTGCAAACCAGCTCCATTGGTCTAGAAGTTTTGATGTTAACCAATTCTGCTGTTTGAATAGGAGTTTTCCTCCGTATGCAACGTCCACATGTTTCCACCTTGGCACTGACATCTTTTTTCAAGACCAGGCCAGTAGAAACGTTGTCTAGCCAACCATAGTGTCTTTTCTTTGCCAGGATGCCCTACATCCTCATGTACCCCTTTCAATGCAAGTTTGCGATAGGACACTGGCAAAACTAATTGTTTGCATGGCTGACCATCTTGTGTAGTGGTCCTGTACAGCACGCCAGACTCAACAGTGAGGCGGTTCCATTCCCTAAGAAATCGCTGTACCTGCCAAGGCTTACAGACCTCCTGATGGCTTGCAACAAACAACTCTCTGTAATGTCAGAGTCCCCCATACAACACCTAATCTCATATCTCCATTCAACGAAACTACATTCACCTCTTTGCAGCGGTTCATCTCTTGAAAATAAAGGGAGTTTCGGAACAATCGGTGCTATATGAAAAAGATGTGACTCCTCTTGTTCTGTTTTCATAAAATGTGTCATACCCCGACCTTTAGGTACTGGCTTATATGAAGCATCTAAAACTTTCTTTAAAGGTGTAGATTCACCAACAGGTACAAAATCTTTCATATCTCCTTCTGCCATGATGATATAAACAAATTCCAAAGAAACTAAACACTAGTCAATACCCACAAATTAAAACAACTTTTACCTGAAACACTTCAAATAACAAAGTCAAATGAGACCATTCTTGAAAAAGAACAACTGAAATTTTGAAAAGGATTCATCTGGTCGAACATTGACAAGCTGAAAATCTGAATGCCATCTCATTACCAGATCGAACCTAAAATACAAACAAACCCAATCTCCAGACTTACCAACATCCAATTCTGAATGGAGCGTTTACTCAATATTCAATACCTTGATATAATACAATTAATATAATATACCACAAACTAATGATATCTAAAACACAAATAATAAACACTGAAACATATAACATGTAAAAATAAAACAGAAACTTACCTACACTGCAACATATAAAACCTATATCACACACACATACACACAATTGTATAACAAAATGTTAGTAAGGGTTAAGTGCTAATTAAATAAAGGGTGAAAATGAAAGGGTAAAATCCACTGAGCTGCAAAGAAAATTTTCTATCTCATAATTAAGCTGAAAAAGAAAGTTAAATCTAAAATCAAAATAAAGTCACTTATTTGCAAAAAAAAAAATTAATTTCCTTGCAATTAACCACTGCCCCTATAACAAAATGAAATATCTAAATAAACAACAGCAAAATTAACAATCAAGAACCTAAAACAATGCCTTTTACAAAGTCTCTCGACCAATCTGATGATTTGGTTGTTTAATTAAGTATAATTTTTAGTTTTGATTATGCTATCTTTTGTCTGCTTCAGTTTCAAGGAACCATTAAATTTAAGATAATCCATCATTTTCGTCCCCCTCCCCCAAACCACACACGCACCTCAATTTTATTGATGCAATTCATAGGTTAAAATAAACACACACAAAAAAAAAACCCAGAAAACATTGGTTGAAATGATTTTGGGAGTTCACCATGAAGACAAAAGAGTTTGTAAATAGTAACATGTAATGATTGTGATATTTTACAATGAAACATGAACACATATATAAAATGTTCTCTGAATCAGTCTGACAAATGTGTGCATCACAACAATGATGCAAATAAAATTCTCCTGAAAGTCACTTGAAGTAGCTTTTGTTTTATTTTTCAGGTTCTTGTCACTATGTGATTCCTAGCTAAAGGAAATTTTTTGTCTGAATGAGCAGATTTGCATGGAGTCTCTAAGGAATCTTCATCTAGGATGCAAATGCTCTTTGCAATGCTCTTCCAATCAGGTACTGATTTAGCATCTATATGCTTTACCATAGTGATCATTTTTGTCATACCGGTTTTGGTAGTGCAATCAGTAAAGCATCGGCTCCAGGTACTGGAGGCCCCGGGTTCAATCCCAGGCTGTGACATACCAAAGTCGTTAAAAATGGTAATGCAAATATAAGGGCAGTTCAACGACTGTTTGGCCCGGTGTCAGGATAATTTGACTGGGTGTGGTATCATGCCAAGTGTTCGCGGCATGCTACACACAGTGAAGGCAGCACTATATCTGCTGCAAGTGAACACCGTCTCCAGATAACTAAAATACATTTGGTAAGACAATGAACCCAGTAAACATAAACATTTCTATCATATTTGGCTTGTCGCCTATGATTAAGTAGTGATTTCAACCCTAACTAATGGTGCATATTTTAAGAGTTAATAATGAGTTTTTAATTTGAAATTAAAATATAGTCCAATGTGTCAACACAAGACTTAACAAATAGCTTGTATGAAAACGCTCAAAGCTAGAACAGCCATGACACCTTTATTTATTGTTAACCATTTTTATGCATATTTGCTGACAAGGTTTGAGCATATGTGTACTTTAATAGCAATGTTTGATGTTAAAATACTGTCCATTATATTTATCTATATGCAATTTTATATGAAAACACAGAACTGTTTTTCAATGTTCAATAAAACAGTTAATGTGTAGAAAGATTTATTCCGGCTTGCATTCTTAATACTTTTTGTTTAAGTACTGCCAATTTTGGTAGCTAAATTAACTTCTGTATTTTACAATTTTTATACACAATAATTTGATGACTCACTATTTCTTTAACCTGGGCTTCAAATGACTCAAAAGAAGTTTTGATGTATTCCAATTTTATTTTACATGTTTTATCAAATGTCTAAAACATAATGTTAACAAATGGAAAATACATTCCTATTATTTAATTAGGTAATATACAAGCCTTAATTTTTCTTATATTTAATATATGCAATGTATTCACAATATTTCTTTTACATTTACAATAAAAATAATACATCAATAATAATAATAATACAAGGGAAGTATCCATATCAGTCATAATTTATAGGTCTTTTTTTCAAAATAATGTGATTGTATTTAACAGAAAATAATGATAAATATTTGTTGACCATCAAATACATAATGCAGTCTCTGTGTAAGTAGAACACCGATTGACTAGGTTTCGATTGATATGGTTTAAAAAACATGCAACTCAGAAATAAAACCCATCAATCTTAAAACATTGCTCACCCTTACAGCAACGCTTCCATATGTTAAAACATAATTATTGTTCAGTGCTGTTGTTATTATGGTACAAGATACAAAAGGTAACTTTCATTACACAATAATCAGGAAGTGGTAAGTGGTTTACTGTATTCACAACAGCTTGTTACATATAAAATTTACCTTGCTTTCTTTTTTTTATCTTGCACAAGTATGTAATCTGAAATGTGACTAAATCAAATTTAAATTTGGGTACATTTTCAGTTTTAACTTAAAGATGTATAAAAAATACCTTGATAACTAAACTGGGTGGTCTGACTTTAAGCATTCCTTTTAAAGTCAGACCACCCCTCTCTAAGTATTGTTTTATTACTATATGTCCTGATATTTTCTAAAGTGTTTCCTTACATTTTTTGAAAAAACTGCACACTTTCTGTAACATTATGCAATTTATTCGAAACAGGAGCAGTATATTGTTACATGCATTTTATAGCATATAACTGTATTGTATATAGGCAGACTGTTAGAATTTGAATTTAAATCGGCAGTCATAATTTTACTTTACATTCAAGGTATCCATCAACATCTGCTGAGCGTTTGGCTATCAAGGAAGGGTTTTTCAAGCTGGCTCGATTTCCAAATGTTCTAGGAGCTGTTGATTGGACGCTCATTCCTGTCTGCACTCCAGCTGGACCAGACGCCCATTCCTGTCTGCACTTCAGCTGGACCAGACACCCATTCCTATCTGCACTCCAGCTGGACCAGACAGTCATTCCTATCTGCACTCCAGCTGGACCAGACACTCATTCCTATCTGCACTCCAGCTGGACCAGACACTCATTCCTATCTGCACTCCAGCTGGACCAGACGCTCATTCCTATCCGCACCCCAGCTGGACCAGACGCTCATTCCTATCTGCACTCCAGCTGGACCAGACACTCATTCCTATCTGCACTCCAGCTGGACCAGACACTCATTCCTATCTGCACTCCAGCTGGACCAGACACTCATTCCTATCTGCACTCCAGCTGGACCAGACACCCATTCCTATCTGCACTCCAGCTGGACTAGACGCTCATTCCTATCTGCACTCCAGCTGGACCAGACGGTCATTCCTATCTGCACTCCAGCTGGACTAGACGCCCATTCCTATCTGCACTCCAGCTGGACCAGATGGTCATTCCTATCTTCACTCCAGCTGGACCAGACGGTCATTCCAATCTGCACTCCAGCTGGACCAGACGGTCATTCCTATCTGCACTCCAGCTGGACCAGACGCTCATTCCTATCTGCACTCCAGCTGGACCAGACGGTCATTCCTATCTGCACTCCAGCTGGACCAGACAGCCATTCCTATCTGCACTTCAGCTGGACCAGACAGCCATTCCTATCTGCACTTCAGCTGGACCAGACAGCCATTCCTATCTGCACTTCAGCTGGACCAGACACTCATTCCTATCTGCACTCCAGCTGGACCAGACAGCCATTCCTATCTGCACTTCAGCTGGACCAGACACTCATTCCTATCTGCACTCCAGCTAGACCAGACAGCCATTCCTGTCTGCACTTCAGCTGGACCAGACAGCCATTCCTATCTGCACTTCAGCTGGACCAGACGCTCATTCCTATCTGCACTCCAGCTGGACCAGACAGCCATTCCTATCTGCACTCCAGCTGGACCAGACAGCCATTCCTGTCTGCACTTCAGCTGGACCAGACAGCCATTCCTGTCTGCACTTCAGCTGGACCAGACAGCCATTCCAATCTGCACTCCAGCTGGACCAGACAGCCATTCCTGTCTGCACTTCAGCTGGACCAGACAGCCATTCCTATCTGCACTTCAGCTGGACCAGACGCTCATTCCTATCTGCACTCCAGCTGGACCAGACGGTCATTCCTGTCTGCACTCCAGCTGGACCAGACACTCATTCCTATCTGCACTCCAGCTGGACCAGACAGCCATTCCTGTCTGCACTTCAGCTGGACCAGACAGCCATTCCTATCTGCACTTCAGCTGGACCAGACGCTCATTCCTATCTGCACTCCAGCTGGACCAGACAGCCATTCCTATCTGCACTCCAGCTGGACCAGACAGCCATTCCTGTCTGCACTTCAGCTGGACCAGACAGCCATTCCTGTCTGCACTTCAGCTGGACCAGACAGCCATTCCAATCTGCACTCCAGCTGGACCAGACAGCCATTCCTGTCTGCACTTCAGCTGGACCAGACAGCCATTCCTGTCTGCACTTCAGCTGGACCAGACAGCCATTCCAATCTGCACTCCAGCTGGACCAGACGCTTATTCCTGTCTGCACTCCAGCTGGACCAGACAGCCATTCCTATCTGCACTCCAGCTGGACCAGACGCCCATTCCTATCTGCACTCCAGCTGGACCAGACGGTCATTCCTATCTGCACTCCAGCTGGACCAGACACTCATTCCTATCTGCACTCCAGCTGGACCAGACGGTCATTCCTATCTGCACTCCAGCTGGACCAGACGGTCATTCCTATCTGCACTCCAGCTGGACCAGACGGTCATTCCTATCTGCACTCCAGCTGGACCAGACGGTCATTCCTATCTGCACTCCAGCTGGACCAGACGGTCATTCCTATCTGCACTCCAGCTGGACCAGACGCCCATTCCTATCTGCACTCCAGCTGGACCAGATGCCCATTCCTGTCTGCACTTCAGCTGGACCAGACACCCATTCCTATCTGCACTCCAGCTGGACCAGACAGTCATTCCTATCTGCACTCCAGCTGGACCAGACACTCATTCCTATCTGCACTCCAGCTGGACCAGACACTCATTCCTATCTGCACTCCAGCTGGACCAGACGCTCATTCCTATCCGCACTCCAGCTGGACCAGACGCTCATTCCTATCTGCACTCCAGCTGGACCAGACACTCATTCCTATCTGCACTCCAGCTGGACCAGACACTCATTCCTATCTGCACTCCAGCTGGACCAGACACCCATTCCTATCTGCACTCCAGCTAGACTAGACGCTCATTCCTATCTGCACTCCAGCTGGACCAGACGGTCATTCCTATCTGCACTCCAGCTGGACTAGACGCCCATTCCTATCTGCACTCCAGCTGGACCAGATGGTCATTCCTATCTGCACTCCAGCTGGACCAGACGGTCATTCCAATCTGCACTCCAGCTGGACCAGACGGTCATTCCTATCTGCACTCCAGCTGGACCAGACGCTCATTCCTATCTGCACTCCAGCTGGACCAGACGGTCATTCCTATCTGCACTCCAGCTGGACCAGACAGCCATTCCTATCTGCACTTCAGCTGGACCAGACAGCCATTCCTATCTGCACTTCAGCTGGACCAGACAGCCATTCCTATCTGCACTTCAGCTGGACCAGACACTCATTCCTATCTGCACTCCAGCTGGACCAGACAGCCATTCCTATCTGCACTTCAGCTGGACCAGACACTCATTCCTATCTGCACTCCAGCTAGACCAGACAGCCATTCCTGTCTGCACTTCAGCTGGACCAGACAGCCATTCCTATCTGCACTTCAGCTGGACCAGACGCTCATTCCTATCTGCACTCCAGCTGGACCAGACAGCCATTCCTATCTGCACTCCAGCTGGACCAGACAGCCATTCCTGTCTGCACTTCAGCTGGACCAGACAGCCATTCCTATCTGCACTTCAGCTGGACCAGACGCTCATTCCTATCTGCACTCCAGCTGGACCAGACGGTCATTCCTGTCTGCACTCCAGCTGGACCAGACACTCATTCCTATCTGCACTCCAGCTGGACCAGACAGCCATTCCTGTCTGCACTTCAGCTGGACCAGACAGCCATTCCTATCTGCACTTCAGCTGGACCAGACGCTCATTCCTATCTGCACTCCAGCTGGACCAGACAGCCATTCCTATCTGCACTCCAGCTGGACCAGACAGCCATTCCTGTCTGCACTTCAGCTGGACCAGACAGCCATTCCTGTCTGCACTTCAGCTGGACCAGACAGCCATTCCAATCTGCACTCCAGCTGGACCAGACAGCCATTCCTGTCTGCACTTCAGCTGGACCAGACAGCCATTCCTGTCTGCACTTCAGCTGGACCAGACAGCCATTCCAATCTGCACTCCAGCTGGACCAGATGCTTATTCCTGTCTGCACTCCAGCTGGACCAGACAGTCATTCCTATCTGCACTCCAGCTGGACCAGATGCCCATTCCTATCTGCACTCCAGCTGGACCAGACGGTCATTCCTATCTGCACTCCAGCTGGACCAGACACTCATTCCTATCTGCACTCCAGCTGGACCAGACGGTCATTCCTATCTGCACTCCAGCTGGACCAGACGGTCATTCCTATCTGCACTCCAGCTGGACCAGACGGTCATTCCTATCTGCACTCCAGCTGGACCAGACGGTCATTCCTATCTGCACTCCAGCTGGACCAGACGGTCATTCCTATCTGCACTCCAGCTGGACCAGACGCTCATTCCTATCTGCACTCCAGCTGGACCAGACACCCATTCCTATCTGCACTCCAGCTGGACCAGACGCCCATTCCTATCTGCACTCCAGCTGGACCAGACACTCATTCCTATCTGCACTCCAGCTGGATCAGACACTCATTCCTATCTGCACTCCAGCTGGACCAGACGGTCATTCCTATCTGCACTCCAGCTGGACCAGACAGCCATTCCTATCTGCACTCCAGCTAGACCAGATGCTTATTCCTATCTGCACTCCAGCTGGACCAGATGCTCATTCCTTCATAGGCAGAAAAGGCTATCATGCTGTGAATGTGCAGGCAGTTTGTGATGACAGGATGAGGTTAATTATATCCTATATATTCATTTATATGTGTTTAAAGTCACCATATTAGATTTGTTCTAAAATGGTGTTGTCTGTAAATATAGTGAGTGTTTGTTGTTATATCAAATGCCAGAATTAGAGTTAGGCTCACATGATAATTTTACCATCAGATAGTGTCATTTTAGGGCTTTATTTTACTCATCAATTCACTGTATAATTGTTCAATTTATTTTACTTACACTACACTTTATCACATCAAAATCAGCAAATATCCTCTAACTTGTGTATTGTTTTTATATTCACAGATTTACAAATGTGGAAGTGCAGTGGCCTGGTGCTACACATGATGCAATTATCCTCAGGAATTCAGCCATAGCAGAACACATAGAGGCACTGCATGATGGCTGGATTCTAGGGGATAATGAATATCCTTTGCACTCATGGTTACTGATGCCATATTTGAGGCCAAGAAATGATCAGCAGATCAGATACAACAGGGCACATTCTCGTACACGTTGTGTTGTGGAAAGATCCTTTGGAGTCCTCAAAGCCAGATTTAGGTTATACATTTATAAATTTTTTAATTTTTTTTCCAATTTGTTTATGGTTTGTATAATTGCTCACTTTTCATTTTGTAGCTATGCTGGTTGTTACTAGAGATATATCTATTATAGATAGCTTCAAAGTGCTTATTTCTTTGTTAAGTAGGGTTCCTTTTATACTTGGAACTCTGCTGTGCATTTCATACATCTTAACATTTATGCATGCAGCAACAATTGCAACATTTTGAATAAATTAACATAAAGCTTTAGGTCAACTCACAACCAGTGTAAACTTTGTACACAAGAGATTGTAGTCATTTTCAGTAGATGAAATAATTACATGATTTTACATACATGTATATCCAACCTTCAAGCCCCTAGGTTAACAGTTCTATTTCGGACAGCTATTTAAAGACTAATGTTTCTGTTTTAGATGCCTACATTCATCTGGTGGCGCTCTGCATTATCAACCTCTAATTGCAGTCAAAGTTATATACAGTTGTTTCGCACTACACAACACAGCTGTTAACAGAAACATGCCAGTGCCAGACATGAATGGTATTGAAGTTGATGGCCAGCAACTTTGTTGTTGAAATTGAAGACAGACCAGGCAATGATGTCAGAAGTCGTATTGCTCTACGATTTTAGGTATTTGTTGTTACCTCACCTGAGTTGATGCTCAGCTTGAGATATTGTGATCACCCACCGTAAAATGTCACTTTTCTTGTCAAAATTCTTTAAGTTACATATAGTTTCTGTATGGCTATGAAGGAAAAAATAAAAATATTGTCAAAAACTACCAGAGATAAAGCCTTAATATTTGGTATACATGTTGCATGGTTGGCCCTATATCAAGATTGTCAAAAGAATTTTAACTTGTTGTACAATATGGCTGCCAGGGAGGTGGCTCTTTTACACAATGATGAATTGTGATGTTTTCTTGACTATCGCACAGATCTAGGACATCAATGAACAGCATTCTTAAGGTCCTTTTCATGTAACAATGATTTATTTGAGAAAAGAAATTTTGATCCAAACTGTCAGGTACCAACTTTAATAAAAGATGATTTTTCAAATCTTTAAATAAATATCTCATTCATAACATTTTTTTGGTGTTAATCAGATCTACTATTGTCTGTAGAGTTTTCTGCTGAGTCAGCTGAATTGACAAGGATTGTTCAGCAACAACGCTCTTCAATCACTCGCCTTCTTTCCTCATTGACCAGGCAGCGTCTCTAGACCAATCAGTTTCTCTGTATCTGAATCAATAAAGTGCAAACTAGCTTGTTTAATTAGTTTTCATGTATTGGCATAAGGAATATAAACATATTGTATCTGTAGACTGTAGTTTTTAAATGAATCATCAAGCATTGCTGAGTTAATTGTGATAATTATTCAGTTATTTTTGCAAAGAAAATCAAGATTTTTATTCTGGCAAATATACCATTATTATTTTGCATTGTATGATATTATGTGTATGAAGTCAAAAAATTATTGAGTGAGTTTTGTTATAAATTGATAAATATGTTTAAATTTGCAGTTAGAGTTTTTTTATGAATGCAAATCAGATAACGGGTAATAACCAGTACATTACAATTGATTTTACTACTTGCATAAAACAGTGTTATAAATATATAAGTTGGTAGTTTTTTTCTTTTATAAGGTTTTATATAAACATTGGTAAAAGTGTTTATTGAACCAATAAATACCTGAGTCTAATTTATCCTGGCGTCGTTTCTTTGTCTTGGGTTGTTCTTGTGAATCCTGCAGGTTTTGATGATAACCTAGTTATATAAAATCATTTGAAATAAATTTTTAAAATTTAAACAACACTGTTATACTAATAATTTCATTTAGGACTAGTTCTCCTATTTAAGCTGATTTTTATAATAAAAGTTTTTATTTCACTTGCATTTTTATGTTTATTACTAATGAGCATTTTTACATATTTCATTTTATTTCATACATAAAATGTTTTAATTAAATATTTATTTTATGACCAATATAAAAATGTTATAATTCTTATAAATATACGTAATAAATAAATTGTAAAAAAACATTATTTTGTTTTGTTGATTTGTTTTATGATTATTAAGTAAAAATTAAAACTTAAAATATTATGGAATAAAGCCATTATAAAACATCTACATTTTTTCTTACTGTTGTTTATTGGTTCTGGAACAACTTGTGTTGCCTCCGAAAGATCTACCACTGCATTGTCGAAAAAATATGTCTGAACAATCTAAAAAATAATAATTAAACAAAGATTATAGATTTTTACTTTATTTATTCAATTTCAAACATGGCTAATGGACTAACATTAATAAACAAGTTTTAAATTCCTCCAACCTCACAACAACAAAAACACTACCTGACAACATTTTTCCATTAGTAAATCACATCAGTTGAACTAATTATATCCTAAAACTATTGTCAATGACCCATGGCAGAATTGGATTTTTTTACAAAATAATGACATAATTCAGAATCAAGGTTACTTGAGAAAGATAGATTTGTATTAAAGGCGGTATCTAATAATTTCCCAACTTTAAAAACATTTTTGCATGTTTTATTTCATGTATGTTGAGTTACAAGGCAACTACTGTACCATATAGGATACCAACAACTGGATTTAAGCAGGAACGTTCAATAAAAACGTCACCTTTCAGGCATATTTTTTGTCATTTTTAGCTAAAAATTTGAAGTTCATATTTAAGAACACTATTGGTTATACTAATAAAGGATTAAATAAAATTATTACCTGCATTTATTCCAATTTAAACAGTATTGAGGTAAAAGTCATAGGTGCCTACATATACAAAGCCTTTGAATTAAAAAACTTATATAACATTTATAACTACACGTTTCGTTTCTTACAACTCCTCTTTAAAATACATAGATGACATTAGTGAGCCTATATAAAAGAAACATGTAAATACGTGTAATTAAATTTCCTTCTCATTTTTCAAACTGCATCTGAAAAACAACATAATATCCTTGCTAGAAGAATAAAGTGTCTTGTGTTCATGTAAGCAAATTTGAAAGAAAATGAATATATTACAAGTAATGAATATAATAAGATAACTTGGCTTAAAGGGAAATCATTTCAACAAACAGTTTATATTTTTGTCTGTCTGTCTGTTTCTACCTTTATGCCTGTCGATCCAACCATCCACCCATTCATAAAAAGCGACGCCCACCTAAGTACCTACCTTCTAACCTGCCTACCTATCTATCAACCTACCTAGATCACCTACCTAGCTACTTGCCTAAATCTGTCTGTCTGTCCCATCCATCAATCCATTATTTCATTTATTTATCCGTCTGTCCATCCATTCATCCATTCATCTATATATCTACGTGGTAGTGTTCCATGCCATGTTTCTATATGCTTTATAGTTGCTAAATTAAACCATAAACTATATAGTTGTAAACATATCGCTTATATGACTGCATATGTAAATGTTCATCGGCCATCAAACACTTAGCAATGCTAGTTTTCTTATACTGAATATGTAGCTGTTGCAAAGCCATAGAACCTTAGGTGCTCACAGGCATGACATACTGCCTATGTTGTTGTTTATGGACATTCGAACCTTATGTGTTGAGGGGCTTACCAGAGCAAATATGCTGATGTTACTGGACTTTAAAACCTCACGTGTTGATGGGCTTATCAGGCTGTATGTGCTGATGATATTAAACATCGAACCTTACGTGTTGATGGGCTTATCAGACCGCATGTGTTGGTGATAATACACATCGAACCCAGGCCCGGATTTACCGGAGGCAGAGGAAGCCTTTGCCCCTGAAATGACCCGGACATACATTTTTTTCAACTATACTTTTTTAGAAATGGCCTGATCACACAAATGTTGTAGGCCATGTACAGACAATCACGAATATCTCAGCCCTTCAGATTGTCATACCTAGCCGCCTAAGCAGTAGTTATAGCCACTCGGATCACCTGCTCAGAACCCTGAGGCCATCTGGCTCGAGTACAACATCCTCGCTCTCAACTTCCCCATTAACAAGCTGTACCGGCACTCCTCGGCGGTAATGCTGTATGCATTAGCCGATGTATTACGATTGTTTGTCACCTTGCATCCCTGTCAAGGTACACAGTAGATATTCAGGGTACTAGGATAGGAATTTGGTTGATTTTATAATAACAAGATTTGTGTGAATTACGAAAATATCTCGAGGCCACAGCTTTGAGATTGAAGCTGATATGGAATAGATCAACAATGCAATTTAAAGTTATATACAAGCAAAATGAAAACACAAACTGTAGTATTAGCTGTTAGAATTTTAGACCGGACGGACAAAATCTAAACTTTAACAAAAGCAGACAAAACCAATCTGGTAACTTATTAAAATCTATATATTATTATATCTGGAAGTTGGACTTTTATAACAAAAAATCGAACAATAATATCATTTTACTAACGAGGCTTAATTGTGCGAACCAAATAATGAATATTGCAAAATGTGCAAAATTTACAGTAGGAAATTATAGACATTGGAAAATCTACAGAAGAGTCCGTCTTTGCTATAATTAAAAGGAGGAATTTTGATCTGGAAGTATTTTGTCCGTAATCTGTTTTCAGTAATAAGCCAGGCTTTATAGAATTATGTATCGAGTTGCAAAAAGGAGGAAGGGAATATATATTGCTGATAAGTTGATGATAAATTTATGATCTAGTGATCTGCAGCTGCAGGACGCACTATGAGAAGCATTGTGCAGTGTGTGTTGTTGTTTTTTACTTTTTACATACATAGCAATTATGGTCACTATAGCGACGTCTAGCTAATTTGCTAGAAGAAGACCCCAAACAAATGTCTTGGTAGAACCACCGGCGCACCTCAGGTCAGCTGAAAGAACTTCCCACATTAAAGACTTCGCCCTGAACAGGACTCGAACTAGCGCGGTGAAATGCTAGGCAGTCAGAGGAGTTACAAGTCGGCGACTCTATCATACACCACGGGCGTATACAAAGTATATATGTATGCTGGTAAAATGTTGTTTTTTTTCATAATATTTACCGTAGTTATAATTCCTTATTCATTAATACTCTTCTAAATGGTTTACATTTTGCTTCCAGATCAAGATTGATTTTGTCAAATTTTATTATTGGTAAACGATTTGCTTGGCTGAGCCTTGAATCTGTTTCAGGGAGGCCCAATTCTAGGATGCCCCAGTACAGACTGGTCACGCCAGTTCCATTTCATTGGGCTACAGTAATCACTGCCATTTAGAATAGCATGTGACCATAGTGGACGTCATGCATTTTGTACTTCGATACCAGTGTCAAAAAAGTTCCACAAAATTTTCATGTAACAAAATCAAAACAATTTAAAATAAATGTAAACATTCCTCACACTTTATCGTTATAGTTAAATTATAATTGTGTAAAATTTTAAAATCTTTATCGAACATGACTTCATGTTACAGTACTTGGGACTGTCCGATATTAAATACACGTGAATAAGTATACTTCAAAATATTAATAAAAAGTATGTATGATATAAAAAAGCACTGTATGATACTGTAGTCGATCAATAAATTTAATCTATAGATAGTCATTGCACCAGTGGTTTTATGAAAAGGCATCGGACTCTGCATTGTCTGAATATTGGTAGCGACAACAAATTATTTAAGCATAATTATACTTTTGTCCTTAACATAAACGATTCATTGTCATTTGTAAACATGTCACTGTTATATGGTGTTTTTAATACATTATGTGTTAGTGACAAGCAGCATGATATGACATCATCCCCAATATAAACTTGATTGTACATTGCAGCGACACATTATGGTCATTGTAGCGACATACAAATCATATTTTTATGCCCAGACCGGAATTTGAATCCACGTAGTGAATGGCAGGGAAGTTACCATTGTGGGCCTCTTCTCCAACCACTGGCACCCTATGTATGTTAAGACTTGCTTATATTGGTATTTGTGTTGTAAATGCATTGCATATTATCATACAAAGGATTGACAATTTTGGGTGGTATCTAAAAGTTTGCCTATATCTCATACATGTGACAACATGTTACCCTGCTCTGGGAAGAATTGTGCATAATTTATGCATAGATTTATACTTTATAAAGTTAAGTTTACGTAAAGTCTGTTTATAACGTAACCTTTAACTTTTACATTCTGAGATATCACTTTGAATTATTTCCAAAAATATAAATAAACACGGGGCTGCGGCTAAATTGACGTTAGTGCTGATTACCTTGTTGAACATTTAACATGGCTTGGGGGCTATTTATAGTGGCTGGCTTTACTTTTCTCATACATATAGGGCAATAATAAATAGCGTTTTATTCTGCTAACGTTGTGCTTGACATGAACTCTTAGATGAGTTCATTATTGGGTCACTTGGGGTCAAAATCTAGGGAAAAACTGTCAAATTTGAAGAAATATTAATTAACACATTAGATACCACATTTATACCCCAATCTTCACTAAACGTGGTCAGAATGTTTGTCTGCATGAAATGATGAATTCATTACTGGGTCACGTGGGGTCAACAAGCAGGTCACTAGGTCACATCTTAGATAAAAAGCTTGTGAACAAACTAGAGGTCCCATTTATGGTCCAATCTTTACCAAACTTGAGCAGGATTTTT
Organism: Sinonovacula constricta; assembly: GCA_007844125.1. Lineage (NCBI taxonomy): Eukaryota > Metazoa > Mollusca > Bivalvia > Cardiida > Solecurtidae > Sinonovacula > Sinonovacula constricta. Next base: position 3,289,705 of record CM017563.1, on the reverse strand, counting down.
GCTGGCATAAAGTCTTGCATGAGGTAATACCTGTCACACGTGGGGTCAAATCTTAAAGAAAACGCTTGTGAACACAAATTTATAGCCTAATCTTCACCAAACTTGGACAGAATGTGTGTCTGCATAAAATCTTGGATGAGTTCGGTATTGTGTCACGTGAGGTCAAAAGTTATTGTGTATGTACATAAGTTCATTATATATGTTTTAACTCCGGATACAGGTGCTAACTGTTAGTTGTTTCACTTTGACGGGATATTTTTATTTACACTGTTTGTTTGATAGAAAAAGGAAGTGCAAGGTTGGTGCGCTCCACAAATCAGGTTTAAGCATCCCAGTCGGCCCTTTTGCCGACTGACCGTTCCAAGGCGGTAACTGATGGCTTTTCTTTTTGTGTGTTATGTCTCTTCTCTGTGTTTTTGTCACATTTACATTTACCTTGTTTGCCTTTGTTTTCGGGTAGATAAAAATTAATTATCTGTGGAAATTTTGATAGGACCTTTTCTTATTTACCTAATCAAAAAGTTGGTGACTAGGTCAAATTAAAAAAAAAGCTTGTGAACAAACTAGAGTTCACATTTATGGCGCAATCTTCATCAAACTTGATAGGAATGTTTGTCTGCATGAAATCTTAGAGGAGTTATTAACAGGTTCACATAGGGTCAAGTAGGTCACTTCGTCATATCTTAGAAAACTCTTGTGAAAACACTAACGGCCACATTTAGAATCCAATATCTGACAAACTTAGCCAGAATGTTTGCCAGTATGAAATTGAGATATGTTTGAAGTGGGTCACGTGGATTTAGTTGATCACTAAGTATAGTTCTAGACAATATTTTCAGCCCAGTGGCGACACTTATGGTCCAGTCTTCACCAAAGATTTCTAAAGTAAATAACTCTTAATTACTTGACGTCAGATATGAGCATACTAAAAGCCTGTGTCCTCAGGTGAGCAAGTAAGGGTCATAACGGAACTGTTGTTATCAGACACACATCGCAATGACACAGCTATGGTCATTATAGCAACACCCCGCAATATTGGCGGAGGGAACCCGCAGACAAGTGTCTGGGTAGAACCACCGGCACAACGCCGATTAGCTGGAAGATCTTCCCACATTAAGTCCTTCGCCCCTACCTGGCCTCTAACCCAGCGGTCAGAGCACTCAGAAGAGTTTCAGTTACTTAACCACTAGTGCCTCCGTTTTCAGGTAACAATAACGAGAGAGAAAAGTATTGGCTAAACTTTCTTGCACCCCATTTAAGTCAATTATAGTATATTATATAATAAAACAGTAACCAACAAAAGCATTGTCAAAAACACAAATTGATCATAATCTTGTTGTAAATAATACTATCATTCTCAAAACGTGGTTACTCTTATAAATATTAAGTTAAAATAGCCTCAACTACAGTGAGCTCAATGTGAGCTATTGTGACCGTCCAGCATCCAGTGTCAATCGCCCACCGTCCAGTGTCAATCGCCCACCGTCCAGTGTCATAAGAAACTTCAAAAACTTCAAAAACCTTCTTGTTAGAAACCAGAAGAGCTAATGCCTGGATATGTGGTATAAATGTTCATTGGGTAGACCTGTTTCAAGATTGTTACAATAGTTTTGATCATTTGATCAGTCAAAAACATGGCCCCAGAAGTGCAGCCTTCATCCATATGTAGCTATATATAAGAAAACTTAGAAAATATTCTTGTCGGAAACCACAAGAGCTTGAGCCTTGATATTTGGTTTACATGGTCTCTTCATTGGTCATAACATTGTCATCACATTCATTACAGAAATTGAATCAAACTTCATCTTACTGACATTCACGTCAAGGTTATCCCGCTTACCGGTAACAAGTGCAATTCTCGTGGTCAAGGTCATATATGAGCTCATTCTCTATAAATGACCTTAGGTTATAGATTTGTGTCTTCGCCATAACTGTACTTGTCCTTTAACCCTTAAAGGCGGCACATAGCTTTGACTAGGCTGTCTGTCCCGTGATAACAGTCTGTAAGAGAAATATGTGTTATTCATTTAATCTAACTAAAAGTTCTATGCCGAATGCTATAATTATGCCAAAGGCTTGATGAAGTCTGTTTCTGGGAAAGAATATGCGATTGCTCAGTAGAAAGATGATTTACTTTGATAACACAGGTTATTGGTTACACCTTTTCTCTTATGTCAAGTGACAACTGCTTGAGTAGCTTACTATCTTGGGACAAAAACAATGAACTACAGCTTGACAACAATCGCATCCAACAGCTTCAGTTTTAATAAAACACATTACAAATTGTGTATACATTTTGTTGACGTCATTTCCTTTTGCTTCGTGGACAAACGTGAATTAAAAACAGAATAAACGTTTAAACCATAAAACTTTTTTCCTCATTACAAGGTCTATGTATAATTAATTTCAAATGTGTTTCCTGTATAAGGTACCTTTTCTATTTGCCTTAGTGCGAACAATGCGAAAATGATTCTTTAGCAAACGCACGAAAAGGCGCTTATTCCAAGTGTATTCTATCGCCATGGCTCCTTTCCGCTTTACAAATTGTGGCAAATAGGAGTTGTTTTGTTTTGTTTGTTTGTTTTGTTTTGTTTTCAAATTACCACTACTATATATATATATATATATATATATATATATATATATATATATATATATATATATATATATATATATCTATATATATATCTATATATATCTATATCTATCTATCTATCTATCTATCTATCTATCTATCTATCTATCTATCTATCTATCTATCTATCTATCTATCTATCTATATATATATATATATATTATATATATATATAATATAATATATATTAAAGGATAAGATTAATAAACAAATAGTTATACTGAGTGAACCTCATTTGCACGGCTCCTTTTCTCTCTACAAAACAGACGCGAAAAGTATTATAGGTGGTTTAAAATCTTATATTTCTTTCTGAGAATTGACTTAAGATGGATAAGGTTAACTGTTATTAATGTATTATGTGAAGGACAAAAATAATGTAAAAACGATATTTATACCAAGTGTATTCTATCTGCACGGCTCTTTTTCGCTCAACAGAAAAGTTTGGTGTTATTAAAGTGACTCTTTCCGATATGGCTAAGAGCGACATTTTTGGAAAAGTGTCTTTAAAGTCTATTTCTTATATATTGTAACGAAAGCCCGTAAAGATACAGTAAATATACCTGATTACTGGTAATAAGTATGGCAAGAAAACTGCCTCATAATTGTTGATATTGATGTAAGAAGTAACCGACTGAGCAGTGTCACTAATACTTTTTCGGCCGGTTATTCTTTTTTAAGCGCGAGCTCTTTTGGCAGGGGACTCCAATTTCTTTTCGACACATGCGCCGCGTAGCGCAGCTGTGTATACGGATCGTCAGAAGAAAAACGGACATGAGGAAGAAGATAGTCAAGCTAATGCGGCATAATAATTTTTAGCTTAAACAGAACTAATTCTATAGGTATACAGTATTAACAATATGTGTAGACATACAATATAACATAACAGATACTGGTGAATATAACATAACATTATCATAAAAGAACAAAAATGCATGCGTGTGTACATTCAGGATTTCATGGCCAGTAAATATACAAAGCAACTTGGGAGAAGTAATTGGCCGATGTAATGCAATCTCAAGTGGGCCGCCTGTACTACAATGACTGCGGAAGTCGCTACAGTACATATTATACAGATTCTGATCAACTGGTAAGTGTACACGGTTGAGAACAGGGGTTTTCTCAAAATGGCCACGGTGCAAACAAGCATTTGATCAAAATGAAGTTAGCAATTCAACGTTATTTTGACGTTCACTGTTTTACGGGATTTTTAAGTGTATCAGATTGTTACCCTATTGCGATTTATTAAAACTTATTATTGCTTTGGCAGACAAAAGATACACATAACGAGGTAAACAAAGACAATAGGATAAGTTTTGGTAGCCAGCTGCTGACAGCTGAGTCATTAAGCTTCTTAGCTTTCAAGATCGGCTTTAAAAAAGGATGGGCCGGAATCAGTACTGAAAAGTTTTCCTGACTAAGCTAGATTGAACAATCAGATAGAGATTAGACTGTTCACAAAAGCTCATGCATTCATGAATATCATTTAAATAAAAATTACACAATGAACATATCCTGATATATATTGATAGTTTTCACAACACAAAGTCAGTTTATGATAATGTTCCACTGTTTTGCTTTTATATTGTGTGAGTTCAACACTTTGATGTGTTTAGATATACCATAGTTCACTATCAGAGGAGAGTTGAGATGATGCAGCGTGAAAAAAGCTCTATCAATGCATTACTCATATTTTATTTTACAGATGGTCTACCTACACATACCGGACCTGGTAGCGCAATTGGTAGAGCGTCCAGATACGGGAGGCACCGGGTTCGAACTCAGACCCATAAATGATAGTAGTGGTATAGCTCCCTTGCTAACGCCTAAGCAAAAATAAGGGTAGTTCCAAGACTGGTTGGTCCGGTGTCCGGAAAATGTGACTGGGTGTGGTAGGTGTTCATGGCATGCTATAAACAGTGAATGCTGCACTATATCTGCTTCAAGTGGAAACCGTCTCTAGAAAACAGATATCTAATAATAGTGTTGGTGGGACGATACACCCTATATACATAAACTACATGCACATTGTCGGAATAAAAGGCTGATCAACAAATTGAATGAAACATCATATTTATATCCTGCTGTTGGACTAATAATCAGGATTTATTTCTGGTTTTTCTTTTGTTTGTTTTTAAATTACTTATTTACAGTATTTAAGTAATATTCATTTGTTCAGCACAAACATTTACAAAATCACAGCTATATATTTTGTTGATAGACTCTATCAGATGAATATAATGGTAAAACAACTGTTTCATCATAGAAAGATGGAAGAGCTTATAGCAGATTTTTTTTCTGTTTGTATATTGTGGGACATTGGCAAAGTGGTAGAATCAACGATTGTTAATTCCTCTTAAATCCCGTTCACGATGAATGACTTAAGGTGGGAAGGTTTTCCAGCTGGCTTAAAGTGTGCCAGTGGTTCTACCCAGACATATGTCCACCAAGTGGCTAAATATCACTAATGTGATCATAATTAGTTGCTGCTATGTATTTAAACAAACAAAAAATATGTTAACCTACATAGCCAGATAAAATTATAATTGATATAAATGGATAACCACTTTGCTACTAACGTCCAAGGTCAGACAGTATTTCACCATCTATCGCAAGTTTTATTTTCTCTATGTGGGTGTAAGTCCTGGTTTGGCATAGGGCCTAATCTGACGAAGTCTTCCAGCTGACTGGCAGTAATCCGGTGGTTATTTGACTTAAATATTTTCGGTCTTCTTCAAGGCAAAGGCTGGACTTGACTTTTATCACTTTTATCACTTTTATTGTGTAGCTGCAATGTGTTGTTCTTTTCTTTAATGGTTGAGCTATGTACTCCAAGGCAGCTATTTTGAGCCAACAACTGGTCGATGATATCCCTGAAGGTTCCAACATATTATTGCTATGTACCGGGCCTGTTATGCCAAATATCAAACAAGTAAATTTACACAAGAAAGAAGGACAACTCACAATCACAGCTGTAAATCATATTTCACTTGAGTCAGTAATTGCTAGCATCACAACTGCTTAGATTTGAGGCACAAAAAACAAGCCAGACATGACATGGTGATGTAGGAGAACAATTAATATTGACTGACATAATGTTATTATGCATACACTATAATTCCGCCATGGCCGGTCCCAAGCCCCTGCTGCAAAAGGAGGAGGGTTGGCGTAAGGCTAGCAACTCTACCCTGTACAACAAAAGCTCGCTACAGAAACCAACACTATTGTTAACCATATGGATCAACGAAATCGATCCTAGAGAGTGCGTACGAAGCGGACTTGTCTGCAGACTCTTCTCTCTCCGAAGAACGTCTTAAGGATTGGAAATTTGAATGTGAGAACATTCTACAAGTCGGGGAAGGCAGCCCAAGTAGCTAGAGAGATGGACAGATATGGATTGGAGATACGCTAGGTAGACACATGACCACCTGGAAAAGGACTTTATCGACTGAGTCGAAGTCCCTACGTCTATCATCGAGTGAAGCTAAGCACATGGCTCAAGACAAAACCAGATGGCATACGGTAGTGAAGGCCCTATGCCCAGCTGTGGGTGAAGAAGACTAAGTTAGTATGCCTACACTAAGTGCTAGGCCAATTGTTTTTAAAAGTGGTCCCTGACAAAATTCAACAACAGCGAACCAGACAAAGAAAGAGACACTGTTCATCAATGCCGGGCCGGAGCACCTGTTTCAGCACCAAGAGCGACATTGGGTGCAGAGGATCAAAACGAAACCAATGTATAGTATTGATTAAAGTTCAAACAATTTACTGTAATTAAAGGAAATGACACTTTCCATATTTTTCTTATCCGCTTGCTCACAAAGTTGGGATTTTCTGTAAAGCCAGACCTAAAAACTGATGGAAAACCTAACATTCCACTGTGAAATAATCAAGTAATTTGTTATTACCCATTATATTTATAGAAAAGAGACGGGCAACTATTGTTACTTTATCTATGACTTGTTTGTGATCAATCTTTTTCAATGTCTTTGGGTTTAAAATAAAACTAAGTGTTGTATTGTAGATATTTCGACAATGACATATAAGAAATTGATTGAACATGTTACTTGTAAGCATTTAAAATGTCAAAATATTTTTTTTGAATTTGACTTAAGACAAAGCGAAATACATACACAAATTACGGTCACTTACTCTTTGGTTAGTTTGTACTTTACAACCACCACATTAGCGACATTTTCCTTGAAATGTTTGTTTTAGAAAGACGATATATTTGTACACTATCAACACAATAAAAATGGAAACTTTAAAAACTTAAATAACTTATAAAAAGTAATAAAGAGAAAGCAAGTTCGTAGAATTATCATAGAACATTATTATCTTGACCATAGATAAGTAGCATATGTCTGCAAATGCAGGGTCCCAAATCTAAAACTTTATCTTTATTGTACAATTTATGTTTCATATGTAAATGTATACATTTTTTTTTTTTATTGTTCCTTTATGTATTTTCTGACTTTAATGTCAATACTTGAACACTTTTATGTTTGGGGTATAAAACCCTCTAAGGATAATCTCGCTATCAATATATTTATATGGCCTTATTAGGAATATATATATGTAGTTTTTATTGTCGACACAATCGGAATGATGAGCTGTTTGAAATGAAAGTTTAAAAGATGGTATGGTTGAATGGTCCGTGCTGATTATATACATGTACGGTATTAAAAATAAGCCGGCACTTATTCAATACTAAAGACAACTTATCCTTTGTATATTAATAAATCAATTTATCCAAAATCATCTAGTCTTTGTTGCTGTATTTTGTCCTTTTAACTTTTAATGTGACTTAAACAGTTTTGAGTATTTTTATGACAATAACGAACCACATGCAGAGTTTAAATACATGTGTTATTGGTCTTAAATTGCTTAAAAGTGTTTAGAAGTTTTGCAAAGTTTAAATGTCTCACAACTTGAAGACAGCATTCTCTTTTGAAGTTTGTGACAAGATTTAAATTTAGTTTCAGTATGTATTCTGGTTCAACAAAGTTTTTCTATTTGAAAATAAGATATAAGTAAATACTGTGAAAAAAATATGCACTTAGCTTCCTACATTTGTTATTAACCCAGACTAATTCTTAGTCATCATCTAAACATTGACAGGCAAAGGTGCCTAGACATATTGCCAGAGATTGAGCAGCAAATAGTGCAGATCCTGATCAGAAAGCTCCCAGTAGGGATTTGTCCGATCTGGATTAACATTATTTGCCAAAGTTATATAAATACGTGTTTATCAAGCCAACCTGGAGCATGTTGAAAGTGTAGTGCCTTCTGATGAGTTACAACCAGGTCAATGTCCTGAAATAATACAAAGTATATTTAAAATTCCATTATGGATGTGAATAAACTTTTCTTATCCATTTAAATGGTGCACGATGAAAAGTGGCCATTTTAGACGAGAGTGTATGTTACTATTTTTTCAGTGTTTCCTCTCTGAATGGAAATAGGTTAAAAGAATGTATCCAATAGTTTGGACCAAGTTTTTCCTCCTTAAATAACCCCTAAAAATGTTACCTGAAATGATCTACTGTTTATTGACATCCTACATATATTTGAAAAAATCATATCACCACCCAAGTAATCTGCTCTGTTATTGATTACTATTTTAAGCAGAAATTGCACCCCCTCCCCCACACCCAACCCCATCATGCTTTTTAGAGTTAAACAATGAATATTCAGAGCAATTTGTTTCTGTCGAACATTTGAGGTAGTGTTCAAAATCTAAGGTATAAGTTTATGCAAAGATTATGCCTAAATTCCCCCCAAATAGTGGAAACATATTGTTACATGCACTTGATATGTAGCAAACTGTTGGATTTCCCCATTTATACCATGTCACATTACTTCCATCTTTTGTGAATAAGCCACACATTGTGTTTGTTTATTGGGTTTATAGTCCCACCAATAATATTCCAGTTATCTGGAGACAACATTAACTTGAAGCAGATATAGTGATGCCTTCACTGTGTATAGTCTACTTGAACACCAGATACCACACCCAATCACATCATCCTGACACTTGGCCAACCAGTTGTGTAACTACCCTTGTATTTGTTTAAATAATTTTGGTTCACTTTTTATGACTTTACTGACATGTCTATGGTAAATAACATAAAACATTTAACTACTGCACACTCACTTATCTCCAAATGAAGCTGCACTGGTTAAACATGAACGTATTTGTAATCATGTTTATATATGCATGAAAGCCATTTGAAATTAAATATAAGCCATGTGAGTTATAGGAAACATCTTGCAAGAACATAAAGAATGTCATACGGATCAAAATATAACTTACTTCAATATATTTGACGAAATGGTATTCTTATGGTCACAAATTTAAGCATATTACAGCAAGCACACTAGACCTGTGAATCTATTGGGAGCATCCGGTACAGACTCACCATGGCAGGACACTTTTCAATCCAGAACTGGGTGGACACAACAAGCCCATCTGACACTACTGATGGTCATTTGGCAACCATTTTCATCACCCCTTTCCCAGGTCCTGTATCAGTTGGTTGATAATATTTTGACAATAAAACAGAATAACAACTGTCTTGGAAGTTGTTAACATCCTGCCCTGTAAGAGTGATGGCATAGGTTTGGGTGGTAGACATGTCAAAAGGAGACCACAGGGCAACATATATCATGAGAAGCAAGATCTAACAATCAAGTTTTCGGTCTTTCAAAAAAAAAACACAAAAAACCGAAAATGGTCAGGTAAAATCATAACTGTTTTAATATATGAAAATAGATGAAAAACATTAATTAGATTTGCCCAAAGAAAGAGGATATCAGCATTTTATATGTTCACTTTTTGCGCGACCACTCTCTTACAATTTTTGGATATAATCTGATGACTTTTTAATCCTTTGGATTGTTAAAAACATTTCACTTCTTGTAACAAGACATCATTGAAGCTGTATTCAATACTTTTGTATCTTCCTGTCATAAGCTTCTTAAACTGATGAAGATTATTGACCGCACTCCCCTCCAACAAATGGGCTTTTGTATGGGCTCTCTATGCATTTTGACTGCCTTGCTACCCTCAACTTTCAGTATCCATCTTATGACAAAGATAAGCAGAAATATTTCAAAAATGTAATTCTATTTTGCACAGGTGGTATTTTGAAATAATCAATACTCATTTCACAGAATGTGGCATGCTTAAGTTCTTTGTTTTATTAACAGCATAAGAGGATACAATACTACACAAATTAAACATTTTTGGCTGCATACATTTTGAGAGACTCATGCTATTATGCCACTCTATAGAATGTATCAATTATTAAGTTATGACCATGTTTTTATTTTATAATATTGTGATTCATTTTTTTAGCATTTGTTGTCAAGTTTAATTTAGAATCTAAGATAAAAATACTTCAGTACCTAAATTTCTATTTTAAACTTAAAATATAACATTCAACAGTTAAAAATTTCAAGAGAAATATAAACTGACCTACCATCACTGTCTCTTTTCCTAAGCAAACACTTTCTAGTAATAACACCTCACATGTTCAATGGCTTAACATAGGTAATAAACGACAATAACCAAGCAGATAATCAGTACACAACAGTCTTTGGTGACAAAGGGATATGTTAGCCAAATAAATACATAGAGGTTATTAGATATAGATAAATAAGTGTATGTGTGTTATGTACTCACGAAACCAACCATTTCAGAGTACCCTTTTTATGCTAAGTAAACTGAATCCCATTTAAGATCTTCGAAAAAAGTTTCTATGTAAACAAGAAAAAAAAGATATTCTGATAATTTTGAAACGTGAACTAGATGTAGACTAACAAGAATATTTGAAATATTAGATCTATATACAACTTTAGCAACCCAGATATTTCATTGTAAGCCAAACAACAAGTTCTTTTTTGCAAGGTCTTTTGCCTTTTCTGTATACATTTTAGAGTTGTGAGACACAGAAATTCATAAACAGTTACCGTTACCACCTAAAGTTGACTCCTGTGTCATTTTGGTCCCATTTTGGAATTGGGTATGATTTTTGGTCAAGTGATTGTCGCTCTCACTCGGACCGCGCTATTTATAAACTGGGGTTTTACGGAATCGGCTTCGATGTTCTTCATTAAGGTGCAATTATAAGTTGAAAGCCGACATGTTCTGCAAATATAGGTATTTCAAAGTCATATATAATCATTTTTCTTAATGTATAAGAAGAATTTGTAAACTCTATAGAAGATAACATCAATATCAAAAAGAGTCGCTTTAATATATTATGTAAAAATTCATAAACAAAACATTTATACCAAGTGTCACCACGGCATCTTTTTGGCGCTCTATGAAACCGGACTAAAAGGAGCTTCATTGGTTAAAAAAAAAAACTACTGCCATCTCCATGGTTCATTGTCGCTCAAAGGCAATGGGCAAAAGGGAGTTTTATGGCTTAAGCAAACGCTAATATTTCATAAAATAAAAGTCGTTGATGCGAAGCAAAAAGTGGTAAAGGTAAATAGATTAAAGCAATAAGTGAGCAAGTATCAAAGACATTTTTTAAAGTTCTCGGTATACTATAAATCCCGAGAAAAAGGTTATATTACTTATATTTCTGAGGCCATAGAATGTTTTAAAACAAAATAAAACTCAAAATCCGACAGCATTTACTGGTTTCCATATGTAAGTACTAACATATGTAGAAGAAAGTTGCAATTTTTTTATTATAATTAACTATAAAACTAAAGTGTACAAGCAGAAAGTGCACATGTGCAGCAGCTTTACACAAATAATTATTGTTCAGACAGTACTTTTCTCGAACGCATTTTGCCTTTATCAGCATCTTATTGTTTATTTTTAAAGTTACTTTGAAAATTAAAGACACACAAAACTAAATAAATATAAAAAATAAACACCTAAAATAGAACGCCGTTTACAGAATTCGGACCTGTATTTTATCAGGTTTAGAAAGTCCGCAAAAGAAATTTTTCTCCATGTACAAATTTCAGTCGAGCTCCAGCGCGTTGGTCCTAATCAATAATAAAAATAATTAACATTTGTTATTGATCAATATTACCTACTCTGATAATTGACCCGTCCGCCATTACGATACTTCCACTACGTGGAAAAACACGAATGTGATTTTATGGAGAAAAACACGAAGACTACGTATGCGTAGCCCGATTCAGAATCCATTATTGGGAGATTCGAGTCTGAAGGAACAACAACGCCCCACGGGTGAACAGCTTCCTCTCTTCTATATTTACTTAAACAATTAGCTTTCACTTTAGAGAAATAAAGGCAGACTTAACGCTTGTTCACCCATGCCGCGTCCCCGTTCACAGCTCATACATGACAAGGCAACTTAAAATTAACAAACATTTATTTTAATTCTTTAGGTATACAACACAATACAATTTAAAGACACTTCGTTAATGGCAGTTTATGGGCATGGTTCCCGTCTCCATCGTGCTAAGCCACTGTCAAAGCAGGTACACCGGACAAATAGTCGTTTAGGGCGACCGAAGACAGCCATCCGTAATATAGACCCCCATATTCAAGCGCATGCCCCAAAAGGCTGAAACTGTACGCTTCGTTATGCCCCAAAGGGCTGAAACTGTATGCCACAAAAGGCTAAAACTGTATGCCCCAAAAGGCTGAAACTGTATGCATGCCCCAAAAGGCTGAAACTGTATGCATGCCCCAAAAGGCTGAAACTGTATGCATGCCCCAAAAGGCTGAAACTGCATGCATGCCCCAAAAGGCTGAAACTGTATGCATGCCCCAAAAGGCTGAAACTGTATGGCCCAACTAGGCTGAAACTGTATGCCCCACCAGGCTGAAACTATATGCTCTAATAGTATGAAACTGTATGCCCCAATAGGCTCAAACATATATGCCCCAATAGGCTGAAATTCTTGCCCCATAAGGTGTCAACCATATAATTGAACAGGCTTCACATTTATAAAATAATTAAGTTGCAACTTTCAAAGGAAATTCCGCCACCTGCAACCATGGCTAATCCTGGGAAACAGAAATCGTGCCAGGCTGCTCAATGACGAAATCCCAGGTCTATGTCAGATGTGCAGACACTGACATAGTAAATGTCTGTTTTTAACCTACTTATTAACTAAATTGATAATAACTTTTCTGTTTGGACTGTGCTGTCTGCTGCTCAGCTGATCCTGGGAAACAGAAATCGTGCCGATTTGCAAATGTTGCTCATGCCCATTTTTAAACTTAAGAATTAACCTATATTAATTACATTAATATTCGGATTGTCATGCCTTCTGTCCGCCCTCCATGTCTTTGCCTCTTGCAAGTTTAAACAAGAACCATACCACCCCCCCCCTCTGACCGCCAACGCTCCCAAATCTAAACAACCAGTTCTAATCGTCATTCCTTCCTCCCCCATCTGGCCGCCGATGCTCCCAATCGAAACAACCAGTTGTAATGAACTGAAACAAGAAAACAAAACAAAGGGACCAAGTGCATTCTGCATTATACACAAGGTTAATCTAAATTTGTAAATTTACAATAAAAACAGTATTACTGTCAAAACATAACTAATTCAAGGGTGTGGTGGGTGGGCTTTTAATTAATAAATTTACAAAGAAAATCGTAAGACCAAATGATTTGTGCTTGCAATTCTAAAATGCTGGACGGAAAAGGAAGTAGCTAAGACGGTGCATACATAGACTGTGCAGTCAGACAATTTGCCATAGTCATACCGGTGCTCTCACCCACCATGCCTCGATAAAATGTGTACAGCAATAATCGACCTCCAATAACGGCGGTTAGCTTTAGCGCTAACCGCTATTATTGGGAGATTCGAGTCTGAAGGAACAACAACGCCCCACGGGTGAACAGCTTCCTCTCTTCTATATTTACTTAAACAATTAGCTTTCACTTTAGAGAAATAAAGGCAGACTTAACGCTTGTTCACCCATGCCGCGTCCCCGTTCACAGCTCATACATGACAAGGCAACTTAAAATTAACAAACATTTATTTTAATTCTTTAGGTATACAACACAATACAATTTAAAGACACTTCGTTAATGGCAGTTTATGGGCATGGTTCCCGTCTCCATCGTGCTAAGCCACTGTCAAAGCAGGTACACCGGACAAATAGTCGTTTAGGGCGACCGAAGACAGCCATCCGTAATATAGACCCCCATATTCAAGCGCATGCCCCAAAAGGCTGAAACTGTACGCTTCGTTATGCCCCAAAGGGCTGAAACTGTATGCCACAAAAGGCTAAAACTGTATGCCCCAAAAGGCTGAAACTGTATGCATGCCCCAAAAGGCTGAAACTGTATGCATGCCCCAAAAGGCTGAAACTGTATGCATGCCCCAAAAGGCTGAAACTGTATGCATGCCCCAAAAGGCTGAAACTGTATGGCCCAACTAGGCTGAAACTGTATGCCCCACCAGGCTGAAACTATATGCTCTAATAGTATGAAACTGTATGCCCCAATAGGCTCAAACATATATGCCCCAATAGGCTGAAATTCTTGCCCCATAAGGTGTCAACCATATAATTGAACAGGCTTCACATTTATAAAATAATTAAGTTGCAACTTTCAAAGGAAATTCCGCCACCTGCAACCATGGCTAATCCTGGGAAACAGAAATCGTGCCAGGCTGCTCAATGACGAAATCCCAGGTCTATGTCAGATGTGCAGACACTGACATAGTAAATGCCTGTTTTTAACCTACTTATTAACTAAATTGATAATTACTTTTCTGTTCGGACTGTGCTGTCTGCCAAATGGCAATGCCCAATCTTGGGCAGTGCCACCGCCAAAGCGAAACACTGCAAACCTGCCCAAATGCACTTCTTTACAAATTTTATCCTTCAACATTACAGGATTTAAACGTGCAGATTTGAAATTTCTTGCCACATGATTAGCTCTATTACCCTCAAAACCAAGACGAAAACCACTTTAACCCCCCACCCCCCATCTAATAAGCCGCATCCACTCTGTTGGGATACAAACGACTCAGAACTTATACATTGACTGGAGGGACTCCCAATTTTAAGTTGAAATTGTGACCCAGATCTGGCTCTGGCCCCAAAGGCAGTCCTTGACATAGGTCTAAACCACCCTCGGCCCTGTGAAATAAGCAGTTCAAGTTGGTCCAGCCCCCCTGCCAAACTGACCTGAACCCCTGCTAACTGTGCACCGGCTGTAAGAATGAGCAGTATTACAAGTTATGCAAACATGTCTAAATGGGCACTGTGACCTCACGCATTACCTATAATTAAAGTCACAACAATTCTTAACTGTAGGAGTGAACAAAGTACCCGAATTTGTAGAGGCCCCAACATAAACCAACCAAAGCTCTTAGTCAAAAGACATGCCAGCTGGATTAGCAGCCACCCTTAATCTAAACTGTTGGTCATAATGCTTCCAGCCAGGCCCTGGGTGGCGACTAGCAGCCAATCTAATGTTTGCCATGTACTTTAAAATTTCATTTGTTCTATGCGAATGCACAGCCAGAAAAATCGAAGCATAAATCAAAAATGCATCAGACCAAACTTCAAACTTCTATTGTGTGGATAGTTCTGCTAGCATGTACTGGCCTTAATAATAATTCACTACAACTGGACAGCTCCAAGCGCCTGCTGGTTTTTTAAAAGCTGGGCCAGCTCTATGTATTGCCCTTTTTTTTTTTTTTTTTTTTTTTTTTTTTTTTGTTGTTGTTGTTGGCCTGTGAAACACTGAAACCAATATCTGCAGGCACGCTAACTGGTTGGTTGAAAACAAAAACATTACCTTCTGGCACATAGGGCAGACTTGAAGCTGCTGGCCCAGACAGTTTACCTTCACACAGGCTCCCTCCCCACACCAACTTCAGACACCGGCTTGCTCCCCACAGCAACTTCTGACAACGGCACGCTCCTGCTTGTCGCACGTGCCCTAGATCCCCTTGCCACTGTCCTGCTTCTTCTTGCACCAACTCTACCCTGTCGGTGTCCAGACGCCTCAGCCTCCTCACCATCCCAGACCATAGGCGCACGACGGACCCGTTAAGGTTTAGGCATTTCTTAAAATGAACACAAAACAACACGAAAGAATCGGCAAAGAAAATATTTAATAAACAAAAGTTTATAACACCTAAGCACCTACTAAAGCCTGAAGAAAAAACAAAAACAAATAAAAAATACTCGAAAGCAAAATAAACTGATCAATTAATAACCTTGCATCGACTGAAAAAACAAAAGTGATACTTCACCTCAACTTAATCCACTTAAAAACACAAATAGACTTAAAACAACAACAACACAACAATTTAAGAAACAACGGCACACAAAAAACCCTCGTGTATCCAGGTCCATGTATCTATTCAAAATCTCACTCCATTTAAACCATCGACGCAATTAAAACTAGAAGTAATGCAATTAAACACTAATAAAATCGTTCAGCTACAAATCAGCGATAAAATACAACTTTTAATTAATAAATTTACAAAGAAAATCGTAAGACCAAATGATTTGTGCTTGCAATTCTAAAATGCTGGACGGAAAAGGAAGTAGCTAAGACGGTGCATACATAGACTGTGCAGTCAGACAATTTGCCATAGTCATACCGGTGCTCTCACCCACCATGCCTCGATAAAATGTGTACAGCAATAATCGACCTCCAATAACGGCGGTTAGCTTTAGCGCTAACCGCTATTGTTTGCCAAATCCAAATGACGGTCGAAGACGAGAATGGTTAAAGGCGATAAACAGAAAGGATTACAATCCGAAAGGAAAAGCTTTAGTAAATACAATACTATGTAAGTCTCCGTACGACTTAGGCCAAACAATTCAATGATCTTTGAAAAATAAAATTAGAATATAACGGCTAATTCGGATCACCTGAAATTCGGATACTTTTTTTGCTAGATCATAGTTAAGATTGTATTAAATGACTTCACAAACATTTGAAATTGTATGTGTTGTTTTTTTCTTTTGTTTCGGGTATGTTTAAAACACTTTGTCGATAGACATCCTACCCAGGAAATCACCATTCCTACAGTAAACATGGGATATAATAATGTATCTACACCAAACCCAAGGCGAACACTTGTAAGAAATCCACTAGTTCCTTCAGTCAATTACAAGATGAACCCAATGAAGTTCTTTTTGCATCGAAACATACAAACTCTGATCAGGAATCGTGTCCACAGCTACAAGCAGAGACAGAACAGTGTGTGAATGGTTGTTTGCTGCCAGAGGTACAGTACTGAAAATCATGAAATTGACAAACGGAACGGAGTGGAAATGGAAATGGAACGTTTTTCGCTTCCTGTTGAAACGGAAACGGAATGCTATCGAAATGGAAATGCAACGGAGCGCTAGAAACGCTTGAAACGGTGTAAACGGTATAAACGCTATAACGAAGCGCTTGGAACGCTAGAAACGGTAGAAACGCAAAAATCGGAATGCTCGTAACGTTTCTAGGTCACCCGATTATTTATAGTAACATTCCAACCGTTTCTTTGTACGAAATAAATTTAAACGAACACAATAACTGGTTTCAATTTATCAACATAAACGCGCTTTTATATGTACCCTGCAGAAAGAAATAACAAATAAAGCTTTATTATTATCAAAAAAAATAGTATTTATCAAACTCGTACATTACAGTTCCGAAACCGCACAAGTTGTCCAAGTCATCCAATCGTAACAACTCGGCCATTTCCGTAACTTTCGGAAAAATAACCTCGTAAACCATAGTAGTGATACAACCATCTATTTATAGATTCAGTGATATGGTCGGTGTAATTCAGCTACCTAAGCGCGTTTGTTTAAAAATGGCGACCTTCGATACCATGTAGAAAAACCTAAATCCATTAAAACACCCAAACAAACAATGAAAATCTCATGCTTACCTATTTTTCAGTGTGTATTTAGAATTTCGTATTTTATTGTTCATAGTGATCACGCGAGGTCACAATCAGGGACGGACTACTTTCAATGCATATGATTCCCGAGGTCTATTTTTGAAGAAATCGCCGAGGGGTCCCGATTGCAAGTCATCGTGTATCGTTAAAACAGAAACTGCACTGAAAAACACTCCGCACGATAAAACACACAATTTAACTATAAAATTGCGTTTCTGTCGAAACTGATGTTTTAATTAATTCGAATGAATAGCTTAACATCCGCCTTGGATCGACATTCTTAGTCTTCATTGTTTGGCATATGAAGATAGTGTGTACACAGCTGTCATTACGCGTATGCGCGCGCAATGTCACAGCATTACCCGAGTTTGAATTTTCGCTTATTACTTATTACTTATTCCCGGATCAACTACGCCTATCATTATTGTGTGAACACACTTGCTTAAAGTGTTTTTCATTTACAAAGAATGCATTGCGTGGTACAAAATAAAGCTACTTAATGAAATTAAACGTCAACCAAAAGAAAGTAACACATCTCATATAACACAAAAACATAAAACAACTAAACATAAAACAAACAAACAATGCTTTGCATTATTGCAAGGTGTGACCCAGTCAAGAACCAATAACATCCTCCCCGGCACTCAGAGCCAATGACTAGTATGATCCTAAAGTTCAACGTCTGAATAACCATTGATTGCCAAATAGTGCACGTATACAATCATCGATTGACAGTTAAATGAAACAACCGTAATAAAAACTAACTTAATTGTATATCACGTCCATTTACATAATAAATATTAAAGACATAATAATCATTACCGCCATTAAATTCACCTGATTACACATGAACATCATCATGATCCCATATTACTTGTATAATCACCACTAATCATCAACATCATCATCAGCAGCAGCAGCATCACCGGCATCACGATCTACATCATAATCGTCATGGGCATCAGCATCACCGTAACCGTTATTACCATTTACATTATAATCATAAACAGCATCGGTATCACCGTCATAATTATCAGCAGAAGCAGCAGCAGCAGCAGCACCGTCATTTGCATCATCATTACTTTAGTTACAGGGGTATGGATATGTACTTTATTTTATCTTGCCTCTTTGTCAAGCAAAGTTTCTTCTGCTTCTAATCTAAATTGTTATATATCGTATAATGAACAATGTTGTAATTTTGGACAATGGTGTCAAAATTCCTATTTTTAAAAGCATAGTTCCCATAATGCGCTGTTACATATATATGATTAATCGGAATTCGTGGACCGCGATTAAGAATCGGCAGACAACTTTTGACTTTACTTTACTTGCAACTATTTGAATGAGGGTCTACACGCCTGGCTACGGCTTATTTTCCCATTCATGAATGGATGTTCTATGCCAAAATGTGGTCTAATGTGGGCCCTACCGGGTACATAATTTTGTACCCATTTAAAGATAGAAATGTATTAATTTAAAATATATCGTTTTGTAAATTGATATTATGTTTCTCGATGCGCCTGGGTAGGGTTCATACCATCATAAAGTTCTACTCTAATTGAATCCCTAATTTTAAGACATGAGCGGACACCCCAACTAATTAAGCTAATTGGCAGTATGCATTGACTTACGCGAGGACAACAAAAAGGACAAAACACTAAGGTCTACAATATCTTTTTTGGCTCATAAAAGGACCTAACGCTATATTTAGTAGTACCCACAATGGTGCACCCTTTCCCCACCCCACCATTTTTCGTTTAGGAAGAGGAAACGTGGATGTGGGGATTTCTTATAGTAAATATTACATTACTTGTCGTTTATTTTTGTAAATAATGTTATCAAGAGAAGATACATCAAGGAACACAGTCTAATGTTTATTTTCATCTCGTGTTTATTGCAAATGTATTATTTCAATAGCTCGCCTATTCTTTTGCAGTTAATCCATACCTTAAATATATATAATACCTTTATAAAGATGTTTATGATCATTCAATGGACTAAAGAAGTTTGTAAGGACATTTATATAAGTAAAAACATGCGTAGTCTGAAAGATTAATACAGTCATAGTACAGTTTCCCCCCCACACTCTCATTCCTTTAGAACATATATTTATGCCGCGAAAATAAATCGTCAATAACGTTGGATATTTTTTCACAGCACACGCCGTTCACGCGTACGTCATTTTAATCCCTCAACAGTACCCTCACATCTCTCTATCTTCTAAATGGCAGCTTGAAGACAAGTATCGATCGATATCATGTTGCACAGTATTGAGAGAAATAATAGGTCGGTCAATTTGAAACAAACATTTCTTTTCGGCGACTTCAAATGATAGTGACCGGCGATTGTTTCCCAGAATATTCTTTGATGTTGCAGTGTTAGCCAGAGAGCCCTCCTCTCCAGAAAGAAACAAGAAAAGCATTGATGCGAAGCATCAAAGGGCGACGCAACATTGAAAAATAATATTTATTAGAAATTTAGATATGACTGATTTAAATTATTAATTAAACATTAAAATCATTGTTATAATTTAATTCTGGTATATAATTCTACTTATATGTACAACTACAATCCTAAAAAGGGACAAACATGTCTTCATTAACATGTATAACCGTCAGACGTACATGAGTGTTTAGAAATTTAAAAAGTAAAAATACATCCTCTGCATGAACATTTGTTATTGATCAATATTTTTTGTCTGTTTAAATGTTTTGTTTGTAATATTTAATGTAAAAACAAAAGAAGAAAAAAGTCACAGAAAAAAATTTAATTGCAATGGGATTCAATCTCTAGAGACCGTTAACTTCAGGACAAGTCCATAACCACTGCACTATTCCATGATTGTCATCTGTGTGTGAGTAAAATTGATATTATTCATACATGTCACTACAGACCCTATCAATCTATATTTTAGAAATAGAAAAAATAATAAATTTTAAACAAATAACCTATAGTTTTCATAAGTTTTATAAACATATTAAGGATTACAGACTCTGAAATGCATGTTAGAAATTGGTAATCGTCTTTACTTTTTCTTGTTAAGCATTCTATAAGACATATAAAAATTAAGTTTGGACAACTTTTACCAGCTTAAACATGAGATATGCAAATTTGAAGATTGTACCGCTTGTTTCGGATATGACCTGAAAAGTGACAACTGACGACACAAAATGAATAAGTAAATTCATTATTTGGATTTATTCTATAAGAAAATAGGCAAAATGGATTTTTTATGAACAACATCCTAAAACACAAGTGATTTTTTTCTGTTTATTTTCAAATGTGTGATTTTCCAGCTAAAAATTTCTATAAACAATTATCCCAAGAAACCTATATATAAATTATCTACACTGTATAAGTGACAAAATATAAAAAAAAGAATAACTTTTACCACATAGTTATTTCACAACATACTGGTTTATGATTATGGTGTCAAGTTTCAGGGGAGTTAATCAAACACAAATATGTAGAAAATATTTAGCTTTCTTCACAAACATAAACTTACACCTTTTTTAAAACTTAAACAATGAAATTATTTGGAAAAAAAGCTAGAAAGCTAGAAACTTATTTCCTCTCAAATTTTAAATGCTAACAATAACAGGAGTATTGTCAGAGAATGTGACAAATGGTCCCTGCTGCAGCTATGATGCAGGATAATTGGATATAACTAATATTAAAAAAAAATCATAAAATCAAGAGTTCCTGTGCACTACATTTAGTAAATTACTGTGTACTTTTTTTCTGAAAGAAATAAGCTAGGTTAGGCACTAAAGTATCAAGTGTTCTTTTAGTGTTTGTAACGCGAGGTTGTCCTTCACTATTTTTAGATGTAAAGGTAGAATGCAGTCCATCTTCTCCATCTTGTGTGTATTGACCTTTTCGAAATTACGAAATCTCGCGGAGCGAGATTTGAGGTCGGGGGGGTTGCGCGCGCATACTGAGCATATCCGGCAGCTGAATCAACACGTAAACACACCAATTCTCGTAATTTTTCCTCAAAATACACACAAAAAAGAAGAGTTATGTCTAAGAAACGGAAGAGATCTGATGATGCAGAGAATTCACAAGTAAGTTGTTGTGTTGTAACCGTTATATAAAAAAAATTGCTTGAAAATTGCGCACAATTTGGGTGCAACAAAAATGACGTGATTGACATGACGACGATTACACTCAACACTGTTTTAATTGATCGCATGTTATGAACTAATTTCTTACTCTCGCAATGGCAGACATTGATTTAGAAAACAAGTGTCATCATCTGTCTCAAAGTTTGCTGTAATGCAACAAGCTAACAATGCTGTCAAAGCAAACCAATCCTTAAAGAAAGTAAATACATTAAGTACGCCCAGCAGTAAGTAATTGGTCCGATCCTGTAGAATAGGACAACAGTAGAGGCTCGAATTGTTTAAAATTCTTTCACTAATGTGAAGAAAATTTGTAGATCTTTGCAATCATATACATATTTCAAATTGTCAAGGATTCACAATTACTCCATATATACATGTTTTATCGCCTGTGCGACCGTTTAAATCCAGATCAGCTGACACATTGGTGCTGTCTGATTTTGATCTTCATTAGTTGCATCTTGTACAGAAATAACCTAGTGGAGCAATAGCGAACAAATGTGCCAGTTGATCCGGTTCAACACTGATCACACATGCGATAAAACCTGTATATATGGAGTAAAGGGTTATTAAATTTTTGATATCCTAACCAGTCATAATATGTTTGTATACAGTGACCGTTTAACAGTTGTTGTTTACAATAAATGATACATTTTCATTTTCTGTTTATACAGATATGCCTTCCACAGTCATTCAGGGAAATCACGCAGTTGACGAATGGTGACCTGAACACTCTACTTAAATATATTGGCCTGTCAACAAAAGGAAAGAGAAACCATAAAGTAACATTGCTAGCAAATCAACTTGGAATCCCTACAACAAAGAGTACCCAGAACGATCCATTTTTACAGACGTTAATGGACATTAACACACTTAGTGAAGGATGGATTAAAGATTTGCGACAAGTGCCAGAAGTAAAGCTTCAGAGTATTATCAATTACCTGCTTGCGGCTCATGATGTCACTGACGGATCACATGGAGACTTTGAGAACTATACATCTACAAGCCTTAGGTCATATAAAGCACTGCGGTCATATGACTTGTGGGAATCGGGTCACATAAGTGGGTTTTTGTTCAACCCACTGAAAGACATGAATGATTATAGTGCACTAAAGTGTATTGCAAACCCCTCGGGTGATACCAGCGGCACACAGTATCAGGTAACAGTTGTGCTGAAAGAAAATGGGGATCCAATTGGTGCCTCCTGCTCTTGTGTGGCTGGTTTAGGTGAGGCATGCACCCATATAGCCGGACTTTTGTTTGGGGTAGAGGATTTTGTGTCGAGGGGATACAAGGAATTACCCGATACGCAGGCAACTACTGAAAAACTGTGTAAATGGATTGTTCCAAGGGGACCAAAGGTGGAACCGAAACCAGTTAAAGGTGTTAGTGTAAAGAAGAACATCCCTGGTGAAGTAAAAAAAGAGAAGGTGTTTAGAGCATCTGATTATGACCCTCTTCCGACTGAAAAGAGGCCTGTTGTGCTGGAAGACTTGAAACAGCTGCATCATGCATTAAGTTTGCATTGTCCCCAACTTCCATGGGTCAGAGCTGTGGCACCAGCAATAATTCGCCAACACGCATCATACCAGGCAAGTCAAGATCTGGTTATACGTGTACCAGACCTACCCAGTATTGTAAGTGTATCGGACCCTATTCTTGTTCCTTCCAGAGTTACTGAGGTCTCAACAAGTTACGAGCCAGTACCTCTTCTAGAAAAGGTGAAGTTAATGACAACCAATAGTGATTTTGATTCTTTGGCTTACACCGGTGAAGAAATTGAAAGGATTGAAAATTTAACAAGAGAACAATCAAGTTCAGTTTGGTGGTTTAAATACAGACAGGGTTTAATTACAGCATCCAATTTTCAGCGTGTAGCAAGTCATGTTTCAGCAATGAAGAAAACTGGTGAAAGTGATGCAACCAAATCACTTATTGATACACTGATCACTGGCGGAAATTTTAAAGGAAATGCAGCAACCAAATATGGTAAAAAACAAGAGCCTAGAGCCATTAAAGCTTACAGAACCTTTGTAGAAGGACTTCATGAAAAAGCAGCTGTTAAAAACAGTGGTCTAGTGTTAAATCGAGATCACCCTTTCCTGGGAGCATCTCCAGATGGTATAATGAAATGTCGGTGTCATGGTAAGCGCCTAGTGGAAGTGAAATCCCCATTGTCGTTGTTGGAATCTAACATTGATTCAATGGGCTTTCTGAAAAGAGATGATGCTGGAAACTTGGAACTAAAAAAATCAGGAAATACTTATTATGCTCAGATTCAGGGACAGATGGGAATAACCGGGGTTCACTTGGCAGATTTAGTGGTTTGGGATGGCAGATCTGTTACAGTGATTCCAATTTCTTTTGATAAGGATTACTGGGAAAGATTGGGAAGTGTTTTGAGTAACTTTTATAGACAGTTTGTTATGCCGGCTGTGATGAAAAAACAGTCACAAGTTTTGAAAGATAGACAAAGCGTGCAAAACAGTGTTAGCATTATCACTCAGAGATATCAGTGTGGAAAGTGTGGCCAGACACTAAAAGAGCAAGTGTTCTGTGACACGGATGCCAGCATCAACTGTGAATGTCATTGTGGATGCAACCAGTGGTTTCACTGGAAGTGTGTTGGGTACAGACCCGATCCAGACTTTGATGTTGAACCTTCATGGTTCTGTTACAGCTGTGTAAAACAATGTGACATAGTATATGTTTAATTTTTAAAGAATTATGTATGGTAACTGACATTAAAACTGTGATCAGTATTAGACATTGTTGGCAAAATGCCAGCAAATATGGGTATTTTACATGCCGGTGGTATTTTCCAGTAAATACCGGCACATTCTGCTCTATTGAATTGACCGCCCTGGAATTTATACACTATTTCTTATTACCAACATTCATATAGATAAATAATGGAGAAATGTTTTCATGTGAACTATAATAATAAGAGTGCCAACTGTTTATTCAATTAAAATATTTATTGTTTACTTTCCTAAACTTTGCCTTCTTCTTTCATGTTTGTCCTTAATTTGCTGCTTGTTAAATTTTCACCTTTGTTGAATTATTCTATATTCAGTTAAATGAGCAATAATAATTATCAATTGCAAACTGCATATCCAATTGAAATGTTGTTGTTTACTTTGATCATTCAATCCTATCAACACTGATGGGTGTGTTAAGTGTATAGCTTGTTGTCACTTAGAAGTATTTAATTGTACAAATAAAAACAAGAAATATAACAAATGTTTTGCTTATAAATTATACATTATAATTATATTACACTGAGCTTAATAAATATCATGAGGGGGGATTTCGTTCACCATAAAAAAATCAGAGGGGGTGGGGGGTCGTCCACCTTTGTAAAAATGAATGGGGGGATTCTCTCTGTATACCGTTGCCCCTGGCTATTACAGCCCCTTGTCTGAAACTTGTAACTCAGGAATGAAGCCATACAGATGGCACTATAGCTCATGTCACACCAATATACAACCATTTACTTGGACCTAGACAAATTGTCTAGGTTATTTATGACACTTTACTGTTGTCTTTGTCGCCCCTGGCTATTACAGACCCTTATTTGAAACATGTTGTTTTAGTAGTCTAGACCATATGGCTTTGCTTGTTAAGTGTCAATGGCTAGGTGCACAGGTGGATTAGCATTTATTTTAACATGTGTTTAAGGTCCCTTAAAATTACTTTATGTGCTTAAAGTGATAACCCTATATGAAATTCAATTAAAATACCTGAGTAATATAATTATCATTATGATTATATTTTAGTTAAATTTAACTAAGTTATGATTTCTACAATATTTTAGGGCAAAAAAATCCATCTGGGTGGTATTTGCCAGTATTTTTGCCACTTTGCGAGTACTTTCCAGGGTGGAATTTACTGCCCAATCATGGTATTAGATATATTATTTATTTTTATATATTTACCTCTGATTAGTTTAATACTGTATATAGTATAAAATTATACATTTTAGGATTTAAATCCTTTACCAATGGAAAATGCTTATTCAGTGGCAAACATTAAAAACTACCTCACTACTTGTGCGTGTTAAGACTTGTATTATTGTGACCTGCAAAAGTGGTATTCATTAATGGGATGGATTAAATCCAAGTAAGACAATAGTTTTAAAAAGGACATTGAAATAGCCTTATGACTTGTAACTTGTAACTTAGGTGGACTACATTTTTTGATCTAAGTCTGATCAAGTTTAGATGGTCAGAAATAACTCAAGATCCTGATCAGATATCACATACGCTAAAAATGAGTTCATGAAATTTTATTCATGAAAAACAATTCACTTACAAGAACATAATTATATAACAACACAATTGTTTATTTCAACTTGTTAATGTAAAATATAAAACTCTAGTACTCATTTATGGCTAACTTTTAAGTGAACATAATAATCTTGTGCAGTCCCAAATTTGAATCAAGTTGATGTTTTGTAATTCATCTGTGTAAAATGCAGTCAAATTAGAATACAGTTTGTGGAATTAGCTAATTTTGAACATTGTGATTTTGATTTATATATTTAATTGCTCCTGCAGTACATAACTATATATTGAATCTAATTATAAACAAAAACAATAACAAAATTTGTGATGGAATGAAACAGTAATTTTGTAAATTTCATCTCTTCATAATTACAAGATCCCTTAGCCTTCTTAATACTTTTTTTTTCCATTTACATTGATCTTGAAATATGCAAGAGAACTTTATAATCTATGTGTTGTGTTAGCTTAATTAAAGTTTAAACCTATTTATTTATAGTCGATTGGGAAACAAGTTCTTTTAACTTATATTAATCCCTCTCGACTGTCCACTTCCTGGGTAGAACCAGTACTCAGGTACTGAGTACCTGGAGCAATGTGCAGTAAATAGTCTTGCTCAAGGACTAACATCACATGGTCAGTTTCGGGGTTCGAACCCGGGACCCTCCGATCCGTAGTCAAACGTCTTAACCACTAGATGATAAGCAAACATCAATTTTTTAAGAATGGGTCTTGAAAATTTACTAGGTAGGCACATGCTTTAAAGATACTGCAATACACATCAACTTGTGTTAATTTCATTTCCTGTTTTAGAATTTGAAATTGTTTAATTTTTCTGATAGCTCTTTCTATGTGCACTCTGGCTTCTGAAATTTTCTTGTTTGCTAATAGTTCCTCTTTCTTAAACTGAGACTTGTCCTTGTGCTTAAATGAAGGTATAACAAGTTTAACACCAGGTGGAAGGTCATCTTGAATTGTGAAGCCTCGATCCGCCATGACCTTTTCACCTGTATTAAGGCTTTGAAGTAGATCCACTGATTCATTAGTAATGAATTTGTCACTGGCTCTGCCACCATACATGTCAGACACGTATATAATTGCTCCTCCAGTGTTCATGCCTACTAGAAATTTGACTGTTGAATGATGTTTATAATTAGAGTGAAATTGCTTGTGAGCTCCTACTGAAGATGGAGTTTCTGCAAAAAGTTCAGTACAGTCGACAATAACTCGTACATTTGGAAATTCTTCAAAACAACTGGCTTGTTGATGGCAGTCTGTCTCTGTGGTTGCCGGCATTTTGCATATTTTCTCCAATTCTTGTGATAGTAGTGTCACCCAGGCTGTGAATATGGAGCTGAATGTTGAAGTTGCAATACCACACCTTACAGCACAATCAGTTGTTTGTAAACCTAACTTAAGTTTCACTAATGTGAAGAACATTTCTTCCTCTAAACTTAGAGACCTTGGTTTCCCAGGTTTCTTAATTTTGGATTCTCCAAAATGTTGGAAAAGTACAGTTCTAGCACCAATTGGGTATTTCATAACAGATGCCTTGGGTTCCAAGTACTTAAACAGGGCCACAAACACTTCAAGTTTGAGACCTGTATAATAATTGAACAGTTTTGTGTCTTTCTTGATGAAGTCAAACTTAAGTAGTTGGGCAGTTTTCAAACAGTGGTTAAACTGCTCTGATTTCTCTTTGCATTCATCGCTTCTCTTGATATAGTCTGCAAGATCAGGATTGTCTTGAACCAATTGATAGGACCTTTTATCAGTCTTTGTAGAAACGTAATCATGGTCTGTTGGTTGCTGAATCTGTAAAAACACAAGGAAATATGAATGAGTTTTAGGCTCTTAAAATATTGTTTAGGAATTACACATATATATTGTGAATAAGTATCACTGCACTTTAAGACTAATTACATAAAAATTTATCAAAAATAATTAAGCTTAAGAACACTACAAATATGAAAACTCTGCAGGCTCAATTTAATTGTCAGTAATGGAAATGCATATAACTGCCCATTCCGTCCAGCCCAGGGCAGAGGGTCATTGATATTTCATGTCTTACAGTTTTACACTTGCAAAATTGTTTTGCCTAAAATTCTTTAAGCCTTATTTACCTCATTTACTTCTTCAATGCTTGCATCTGGACTGGTGTCTCGATCACATATGTTGGCATCAGGGGTGATTGTGTCAAGCTGTGTGCAGTCTCCCAGTGTACCAGGCTGCAAAACAGAATACATTTATTGTGATTAAATATAAACATTTTTTGTGTTGCACAATTTTGCATGCAGACAGAATGCAGGCAAACAGATTCTAGCTCTGGTGGTCACTAGTAAGAGTCCCTGGAGTATTTTAGTCAACCAAAAAGGGTATCAGCTTACTCAAGGAATACATATAAACATTTTTTCATCTTCAACAACAGAATTTTTTTTTATCAGAGTTATGTAAAAATGTAAAGAAATAAGCTTACCAGGCATAGTCTTTCTTTTGGGTTTCGTCTCGGGGGTTTTCTTGTTACTGGCCTATGAGAAAAAATACTTGGCACTTTAAACCATTTTTTCCTTGACTTGGCAGGTGGGGGTTCCTCAAAATGACAGCCACATAATTTTGAAGATTTGCTTGGAACCCAAGGCTGAGTGACAACGTTTCCATTCTTTATAACCTTTGAAACTCTGGAGATTTTAGTCAGCCACGCAGATTTGAGTTTTTTATCGGCTGGAAACTTGTAAAAATTGCATGTGGCACCTCGAGACCTCTCGTGGTTGCAACCTTCAGCACAGCAGAAATCGTTCTGTCCCATAGCAAAATTAAATTACCTAAGCCAGTACAGTTCATTTAAAACAACTAAATTTTAATTCCGATGGTTTGTTGTACAATTTTAATTAATTTTTACCCTGTTTTTATGTGTAGAAGAACCGAAAGTAAGTCAGCTGTTCAATGTTTACAAACGAGCGCATAACCGGAACCCCCCTGACCTCAATCTCGCGAGAGCGAGAATTCGTAATTTCGAAATGGCCAATATTATCCTGAGATTTTCCAGGTTGAGTCCAGATGATGCTATATGTTCTTCTGTTGGCAGTTTACAGACACTACTGGCTGCCAGACATGTCAATGATTGAAGATTTGAGAACATTTAGAAATAATGTGCATAAATGCTAGAAGAGTTTCACCAAAGTGTGCACATCTTCCACAGCATCATGTGCATTGTACTGAATTCACAAAATATCAAGTGCTAGACCTTTCTGTTTGTAGCTACCTCTGTTAACGTATGTTTTACGAAACAAGGATAATGAATCCACACAACAAGCAACACTGGCAAAAAGTCGTCCAACTTGTTAATATTTGACACTGCTGACAGAAGGATAGAGAAGTCAAACTTCCTGCTATTATGTGCCACTAACACAACTTGATCAAACCTTTTCAGCCACTAAACAAACTTGTCAACAGCACATTGTCTAAAAGGTATAAAAAAAAAATCAATAACTAATAATCAATTGGATTGCAGATGCTCTCTGCATCTGTGGGTTACAGTCAATCCGGCCACAAACAAATCTGGCCACAAGTCAATCCGGCCACAATGCCCTTGGAAATCGGTCAAACCGGCCACATATTTATAAACTAACTTTTGTTGGCATGTTATGCAAATCAATTCTTACCTGTTCCAAGCTTTGTGTTCAAGGCAAAACTTCTGACCATCTTTCCATATGCCACAGTGTTCACATGTCCACAGTCTCTATTTAAACATTTAATATATAAATAACCCTCAATGCTTTCTTTAGTTCCCCAATGACACAGTGGAATCGGCCTGAGTCTACATAAAGTACAAAATTTTAAGTCCTTCAACCAACACGGAGAATTCGACCATTCTGCGTCCTATTTTCCAACTTTTATTCTCCTTGGGCGAACTTTCAATGTCCACATAATTACAAACACGGTCACTCACAATATAAGAATGATCCTGTTTTTCATTAATTTCCTTTTTGACAATGCTTTTGGGACATGATTTGCTCAATCGACCGCGGCGATCACGTCTTTTCGACTCTATTTTGCAAACCGGATGTCGCGATCACGTGGTATTTTTGCTATGGTCACATGGTCGGTAACATGGTGTTCCAGGGTTCTACGAAATTACACGGAAAATTACGAATTTCCGGAGTCCGTAGTCTTTTATACAAAGAACAACTTTACATATAACAATAATTCTGTCTAATCGCTATAGTTTTATATAAAAAGAACGTCATTTACCGAAATAGGACCCGTACGTTGGGAATGTGTAAGTCGCGGAACTTCCGGAATTCGGAACGCCTTGTCCATTTTCCCCCGACCATAATCTAGCTAGAACGGAAATGTCCGAGGACATCCGCTCGCATGTTCAAAATTTTTCAGCATTCCATATATAGGCGGCGCGCTCCAGCGCGTCGCCAATTACGCCGCATCTAATGATTCATTTGTCCACCGCATTTATTAGTTACAACCTTGGAGAAATTAAAATCACAGTGATGTAATTAGCGACTCCATGTTATAAGTGCGTGAACAATGTTGTTAACACCTGTTAATTGGCGCTTATACGTGCAAACCGAAAAAAACCAACACACACTTGTTTCTAAGAAAGTTTTTTGTTTTATGAGACTTTATGTATGTGCCAAAACAGCATGTGTTCATGTTTATATGAGATAATCAATTTAACGATGAAATGTGACTGTAGTGAGTAATACTTTCCTAAAATTCTTGGATATTACACGTTACTATAAGCGCGACGTTAAATCTTAAGTCCGCCATATAACAAATATCGAAGGTGTCGGGGCGGGGGGTGGGGGTGGGGGTGGGGGGGGGGACAAACATTCGCCTTTTTATTTTGGCAGTGGGGGTCTTTTTATTTGAAGGGGAGAGGGAGCAAACGTCCGGTCTGCACAAACAGGGGTGGGTGTGGGCGTGGCAAGCAGTGTGTCATCGTCCGATTTTGAGATCGGATCACCATTACGCTTTTTTTGCGGATTAACACGTCACAGAGAAGTTACTTTTTAGGATACTGGGTGTGTGAGGACCTTATTTGATAGTTATTTCTTGTTTGTTTATTCCGGGATATGACTTCTGGTAAAGACAAGTAGGTAGGCATCTTCTCAATACTGCACTCCCTGAATTTTGAGGATAATTTGCAGGTGCTGGTTTGTTTCTTGTATTTTTTGTCTGCAATTTCCTACGGGTGGCTGACACTGAATATCCCCGTCGCAAACAATCTGCTGCCGATTTCTTTATATGTGATGAAAGACTTTTGCCTCTCCCTAGAATATTCTCTTCTTTCGTCATTTTGCAAACACACCGGAAGTACTTTACATTTAGAAATTAATTAAACGAAATTTTTAATCAAAATCGGAACGGAGCGAAATGGAACGCTTGAAACGATAGAAACGGAAGAAACGATAAAAACGCTGGAGGCGTTTGAAATGCAGCGCTAGACGCGAACAAACCGAAATGGAAACGCAACGGAAGCGGAATGGAAACGGAGCGGCGAACGCTTCCAACTGAAATGGAAACGAAACGGAGTGGAAACGGGAAAATTGTCAATTTTGTGATTTTCAGTACTGTATCCTCATGTATGTAAAAACTTTACTGTTAGACCTGAATTGGTGGATTCCAGTACTAAGACAAAGGACTTAGTAAAATTGGATCACCCGTATGCATATTATAGAACCTGTCGTAATGTTTCAACATAACACACAACTCCAGAATTTAGCTTTGAAAACAACATTTCCAATACAGATGCCAGGTTTTACACTGGTCTTACTTACACAGTCTTGCTGACCCTGAGCACCACACTGTCACCATTTGAAAGAAAAATCTTACAAACTAAATGTTGCAGACCAGATCTTATCTGTGCTAATAAGACTTGGACTGAACTTCCATGATATCATAGGACGATTCAATATTTCTTGACAGTTAGCATCATGTACTTTCAACTCTTGGATTGAAATTATGGCAGTGAAACTGAGTGACTGCATAGTTTGGTTACCAAGGGAAACTCTTTGTGAAACATTACCTTTATCTTTCCAAGAACTGTGCCCTAAAACAACATGCATTATTGATTGTACTAATTTGTTCATTCAACGTCCGTTTACCCTTAAAGCAAGAAATAAAACGCACAGCAATTACAAAGTCGCAATACAGCAAAGTTTCTTGTAGCGATTGCACCAAATGGATACATAATGTATATATCCAATGCCTATGGTGGTAGAGCAAGTGACGATTTTATTACAAAATCGTGCGGTTTCCTGCATTACCTACTACCAGGTGATGAAGTCATGGCCGATCGAGGATTTACAATTGGAGAGGACCTAACTGCGATACAGGTAATGTTAAATATGCCAGCAGAGTACAACTTTCGCAAGCGGAGACTATTGAATCAAGGCGTATAGCATGTTGAACGAGCTATTAACCGGCTGAAATGTTATCGAATTCTAAATACAACAATGAACATCAAATCCGTAAGAAACATAGGCAAGATCATGAAAGTAATTGTGGCCCTGGGTAACCTTCAGGAGTCCCTTAAGGACCACACTTCAGATGACTAGATTAGTAAAAGAAAAGGACATGTATATTAGAGTCTTTTAGACACAACTGGCACAATGAAACCTGGCTATAACGACCACATTTGAGATTGGACAAAAGTGTTCTAAATAGTGGGGTAGTCTTTATTTTGTGGCAGAATTTGAAGTTGTGATCTTATTAACTATTATCAAGGAGGTCCTTATAAGGGTTTTTCTCTATCATCAACGTGTTATCATTATACTGTTTTATTCTGCAATTATAATGCATGTTCTATACATTTATTACTTTTGTCTTGGAAATGTGTATGTTAATTTACTTGAGTTTTTAAATCTAAGGCTTCAATAGTAACTTCCATGTTGCTTAATTTCTAAATATTGTTCATGGAGTACAAGGCAAACAACAAGGTTCAAATCTGACATGTTTAATCATAATTCTTATTTCATATTCTTTATAAAAAATAATAGTATTAATGCCACTAATGCCACAGCACATCAATACTTGTCTTCAAACAATAAAACAAAAATTGCTTGTTTATGCACCTCATTGACAAATGCTAACCCTTCGTTCCCTGGGATATGGCTGTTATCCATAGGCAAACAATGTTTAACCAGAACAGCCAGCTCATCAGTGCTGTCTAATCAGGATCTTCACTGTTTGGTTTTTAATCATGGTCATTTGTGACTAAGAATTGAAGGGTGTAGATCATAATCAGATGACACTTCTGGCATGCAATAAGACACGTTTATGTGGAGTAAATGGTTAAATCTTAATTTACAGCAAAGGTTAGGACTTTGCACTTGGTAATGTAGATGGTTAACATTTGGAACATGGATACAGTTTTAATGAAACAAATATTTATGTAAACTATTTTTTTAAAATGTTTATTAATTGGAATTTATGGGCCAAGATTAAATCTCTTTAAAAGTGTAACTGCTTTTTCTGTACATTTAGAAAAAAATAAAATAAGTATATATTTAGCTGGTCATACTGTATGCCTGATACTGTCACGTTTATCTGTCATAGCATTGTATGTAGTCCTGGCTAATATTTGGCCTTTTAGAGTGCAATTCTTCGGCAAGACGCGCTAACAAAAATATAAAATAGAATTTTCTAACGCGTCTAACAGTGTCATCAACATACTTCTTATCGTATTTAACATCTACAACTACTGAAGTTAATCTGGTCCAAATTTGCAAAACTTTCTTCCTGGGCAGCCATCTGGACCTAAGTAAAGTACCCATCTTTTCTCTTAGGTTTTAAACTATATTCGCCATTGTCACACCCTACGGCATTTTTTCCACTTGTAATAAGTTCATCCAATGGCTTCGTATGGCACTTAATTTTATTGATGGTGTCATTGTCTATAATAGGTAAATAAGAAAAGGTCCTATCAAAATATTCACAGATATTTAAATTGTATCTACCTGTAGACAAAGGCAAACAAGGTAAATGTAAATGTCACAAAAACACAGAGACGAGACATAACACACCTTGGATCGGTCAGTCGACAAAAAGCCAACTGGGGTGCTTAAACCTGGTTTGTGGAGCGCTCCAACCTCGCACTTCCTGAAGGTTTTTTATCAAACAGTGTAAATAAAAATATCCCGTATAAGTTCATCAGGGCTGGCAGCTAAATAAGGCTCCACACTATTGATAATAGCACCTGTCTTGTTTACAGTGTAGCCCTACAAGCTATTCAGGGTCGTAACTTTAGCGATTCGTTTAAGCTTATAATTGGTCAATTACGAAGGTAGAAATAAAGACCTAAAAGAACGTTCGATTACAGAATTGTATTACAGTCATTAATATCTAATATGTGATAAATACATAACAATGTTCAAATTCAATTATCAACTCAAATGTCTATATGTATTATCAATTCTTAGTTACTTAACAAACATAATACAATATACAGAGTGTACCTTTAATTGCCGTATCACTCGGCTAGTAATGTTTAACAAATATCAGTTCGTGCGGCAATTCTCCTCTAATTGATATAATTAACAAAACAATGTAGTCTATATAAATTTAAACATATGATTACAATTAATACATAATTAAGATTTAATCCTTCTATCAGTTACAGCCCGTAAGTAACTATGATCGCCTATTTAGGTTCGTAGCAAAGCAACCTTTCATCAAATCACTAAATTCTGAGATAAATAATCAAATTTCTTAATTAACAATATGCATTATCAAGCTAGTCTAAAATCTAAGTAGAACCAGTACAAAGTTATTACGTTATTATAATACCAAATATTACAATGTATGTAACAGAGCGGTAAAATACATAAGTACAGTAATACAAAGTAACTTATCTAGTATTTCTCTGTATCCAACAATTTCCCCAAACACAAAACGTGCGCAGATTCTTGGCCAGTTGAGTCAGTCGAATGAGGGCGGCAATTCTCCGTCTGTTTGGTTTCAGTATATATACGCAGAGGTGGAAATTTGGATTGTGGGTAATGAAAACTGTAGTGTAAGCACCATCGGTCAATGTTGACAACTAACAAGGAGCACTAATTTGTTTCTCTTTGTAGTTGGACCATGTCTATCTACTTTGCGACTTCCTATACATACTTCTATACATATGTCCCCTACGTGAGGTTCCCCTTTATCTTGTATTTCGTGATATCGTCGTGGTTTTTAAGTACCTGACCTCCTGAGAGCACTGACCTCATGACAGCTGTAGTGTTACAACAGTAGTCCCAGTTTCCTTCTGAAACCATTTCCGTGCCTCTTCCTTGGGTGATTAAAGTCAATGTCTTCAAACTTTTCTTGTAATAGTGATTTACTAGCACCACGGTCCCAAAGGCGTTCTTTGTCCGTTGATGCTTCACTCGCAATACGATGTGTCCAGGCCATGTAAACGGCAAACACAATTGCAGACATATGACTGCAGCTTCTTCCTTCCCCCGGCTGGGCAAGTACAATGTCCTGTTATAATTGAGCTGTCCTCTGTAACTGCGACGAATGCAAGTAATCAGATCAACCGACACCAGGCTGTGATGGTGAGACTTTCGCTTTCAGGTAGTGAATGTTGTCAACAGTACATGACAGAATGTCTCCCCGCCAATTCTGAACATAATTGTTAACAAAGGACGGAACGACTTCATTGCCTTTCCATCATAGGCGTTTGACAGGACCAGATATTCAACCAGGTCTTCATAGGTCACCTATTGGCCAGGATTGTGGCTCATTTGTAGTCCAGCTATAATCGTCTGATGGCAGACCTAAACAATGAATTTAGTTGTAAACTTGCAATTTAAACTTAAATATGTACCTGTTGTGTTGCGTGTGGGGTATGTAGTTCAAATCAAAGTACAACAGTGCAAATCAAATTTTTACATCCAGTTTACTAAACAGTTATAATATTATCATTTAACTTGCCAGGTTTAATCTATAATAAATCCGCTCTTTGCCCTAAATGTACAGAATCCACGTTTATTTTAGATCGTTTCAGATCGTTTTAAACGTCCTTGTTGTCAAGTGGCACCTCATTTCAGTATTTATATTCGTCTATTTTTTATCTGTGTCGCCAACAGTTATTACATATACCCTATAAATAGAATACCACTGGAAATTCCCCTCAAGTACTGCTGTTTCAAGGAAACATATTAGTCTGGCGGGGGCTAGACGTTTTCCAACCGCAAAGGCAGGCTAGAAGACAACTTTAAGTAATAATATTGACCCGGTGCTAGTGTATATTTTACACGTGTTAATCATGATTACAAAAATATTAAACATGCTGCAAAAGAACTACTATTTACCGATAACAAAAAAGGTTATTTTGAACCCTTGTTGCAATACAAATACATGTATAACAATTATATTGACGGAAAGCTATTTAAACATAATTATTTGATACTCTTGTCATTTAAGCAAACAAACGTACCCACACAGGGTACCGATATAAAGAAAGCAAAACAACAGCAGCCCGAGTATGTGTTTTTGCTCCCCCATCCCACAATAAGTTGGTAGTATATGTATTAAAACATATTACAACAATGATTTATTTTATTCAACTGTAAACCATTCCCGATGATAGCAAAGTATCTTACTAGTTTATACCATAAATACACACAAATATTTAGTATTTTATAGCGCAAACACAGACAGACACAAACACACACACACACAAACACACACACGCACACACACAAACACAGACACACAAACACACAGACACACACACACACACACTCACACACGCACACACACACGAACAATTAAATCATTAATATTTCTAATTAAACTATTTACAGCGCCTTTTACTCAGTATATCATACAATTGTATATTTATCTGAAATATATGAACCATATGTGGAACTGCAGCTGTTATTTTAATCGTGCACCCGTATAAATAGTATCGATGTTTTATATAATGCAATTCATCGGATTATGCAAATAAGAAAAAATAAGTCGATGCAACTTGTTGAAGACAGTTTCATGACTGTGTAAAATAACGCTGACAGCAAGGCTGCTATGATGAATAGATCATTTTATTTTGAGAGGATTCCCGATTTTGCTCATTTAAATCCCGAAGAACATATAAATAACTTGGTATTTAAAAATATTAACTTTCATGTTACAACTCTTTCAAAGTTCTGCATTATTTACTTTTCATCCATAGGATGGTATATTTGAGACGTCCTAGGTTTAATATGCAGCATGATCCATATTATTGTCGCACTGGATGTATTGAGAGGCTTGTGATTGGCCACTGTAGCTTTAACAGGTAGCAGGCATATTATTGCATGTTTGTATTGTGAGGCTAGGGCTGGCTACAGCAGATTTAACAGGCATATAATATACCTGTTACCTGTAAAGCCACTGTGGCCAACATCAAGCCTCTAGTTAAAGACAGCATGGCAATAACATGCCTATTACCTGTCAAAAACATTGGCCATCCTCAAGTCTCTGATTACACGCAGCCAGGCAATAATATACCTGTTAATTGTAAAAATTCCTGCGCAAACCTCAAAGCATTCTGTAGACAGCGGGGTAATAATATGCCTGTTACCTGTAAAATCTACTGTTGCCAACCTCTAGCCTCTCATTACACACGTAGGGATAATGATGTG
Source organism: Sinonovacula constricta (assembly GCA_007844125.1). Taxonomy (NCBI): domain Eukaryota; kingdom Metazoa; phylum Mollusca; class Bivalvia; order Cardiida; family Solecurtidae; genus Sinonovacula; species Sinonovacula constricta. The sequence continues at coordinate 3,252,151 of CM017563.1, read as the reverse complement.
TTTTTTTCTGTATACTCTACTGTAGCTAATTTTAAGCTCATTTATAAACTTATTGTCTGCAACATTCACTAAGGTAAACATCCAGATACACATTTCCTACAGCAGTGTGAGACTATGGATGATATTGTCTGTAAAGTTCAATTAGGCCAACTGCTAGATT